>KN470757.1:4079-40879 GCA_000787095.1 Periophthalmodon schlosseri | reverse complement strand
ATATCCCCTTCAAATGTCAAGCAGATAGATTCACTCGCAAACTAGTGTCATGACTAAGGTGCCGACCCATCCTAAACTCCAGGTACATTCAAAAACTCTTCTCTGACAGAAATCTGATCACCCTCTTGCTCTTTGGCCTCCCGTCAAGGGGAAAGCATTTAACTTAAGCATTTAATTTTTCACAAACACTTAGATTTTTAATGCTTGATCTCTCTCTGTTAGCACCAAGCTTCTCCCCCAATAACTGGAGGGATGGAGCCGGACGCTGTGGGTGATGTCACACTCCCTTAGTCCACCTCTTTATACAGTTTATGATCTCCACAAACTTTGTCTAACTCTTACTTGGATTTTTTTCCACAAACTGCCACTTAATACATTTTCCACAGGTATTATCCCACCAAACCAAGTAATAATTAGAAAAACACACACGAAAACCTGTCATCTGCTCTTAAAGCTACCAGCATAATTTCTGGCTGTAGTTTGGGTTCTGAGTAGAAAGAGATTAAAAAGGAGAAGGCATGTCTGTGTATGTGGAGGAGGGGTGTCCAGGAGGGGTGTGCACTCTCCCCCTCACTCTTTCTTGGTCTGCACTGTTCCGGCAGCTGAGGCCCTTTATGAAGCGAACAATCTGGAGGCTCTTGGACAGTGTGCCGAGCAGCTGCTGTATTCTGCTGGTGGTGGGGGTGTAAGGGGAGGTATGGGGCAGACAGGAGCAGACTGCTCCCTTTGACAAATTCACCATGCGGGTGCACCCCTTAAATCAAGCCTAGTGGAAGCAAGTCTATACCACACACAGAGTGAAACAAAACCATAATGCCAAAAGGGAAATCTACTAGTCTACTAGTCTACTCTAATCTATTAGTAAATACCAAGATTATTACACCAGCTATGTTTACATGCACTCAAAATATAATTATAATCAGATTATGGAGTTGTCTGATTATTAAAATAATATACTCAATAGATTACTCATACGAGATTTAGCAGTTTCCGTGTCATTTATATAATCTTAAAGCTACAGTATTAACTTTTTAGCTAAAAAATAGACTAAATGAAGACATGTTATTTCATTTTTTATTGCACTGAAAAACTTAGAAAAACATGTGTCCTTACTGTGAATAGGCTTGTATCTTCACAAACCTGACTTTTATTTGGCCTGCACAGCGGTGCTGGGCCTCCTCCTGCCTGTTTCCATGGAAATGTTGTCCCTTTGGCTATAATCTTCTACAGTAGGACATGAAATGTATCCATCTCTATGGAGAATGTTCCGAAGTATGGGTTTCACTTCTTATTTCCATGGAACCATGCAAGTGACGTTTCACCTCCAGAAAGTTACATATTGTGCCTTTAAAGGAACTGGATTTAAGATTTTGTTTTTTAAATTCCATAAACATGGCCCATTTGTGTCCCCAGATAAGAAGTAAACATGTTCGCATCAAATATAACTTTTATGGATAACAATTGTAACGTTGATTTATTCTTAAGTACAAAAACCTTGGACATGATGTCCCTAGACATTCATGTTATAATTTGGTGTTTTGATTCTCAAGACTGGCAGAATGAGCCTCATGAGGCTTTGGGTTGCCAGTTTCAGTGCTGAAATCCAGTTGGTTTAAACGTAAACGGACTTTCTTTGATCTGAATGGTCACTACCTAAACCCCAGCACCAGCAGCCAATCATGAATCAGTGCTAGTGCAGCCTCTGCAGCTCAGTGAGTGAATTCTGGAGGTTATGAGCTTTAACATGAGGCCTGTCCATTTACTGAGAATGAGAAAAACTTGTATGTGTCTCTATCTGCAGGTTAAGGCTTTGGCAACACAGGTTCAGTTTTTTATTGTAATACCTTTTTTTTTTAAAGTGTACAGTAGCTTTAAAGGTCCAGAAATCAGATTTCGGTGTGTATGTGAACATAGCCAGTGTAATAATCTTGTTTTGAGTAGTTTTTCCTATAATATGAAATTATCTTTTAACCCTACATTACCTTTCTTCTATCTTCCTCTATTCCCGTGAGTGCATGGACAATATGGGTGTCACTGTCACTGTCAGTCAATATTGTCACACAAGTCAGAAATATACCCAAATGAATCTTAATCTAAACTATAAAATGAGTTGTGTGTTGAGTTGCAGAGCAGTAAAAATACGCCATCACGATCCACCCCATGCTATAATTTTTTTGGATTGAAACACTTGGCAGATATTTAACCGGCCAAACAAAAAGCCACAATCCATTTTGGCATGACAGAATACTCCAGAGTGAATTTGGCCGGAGTTGATTTATAATGACTCTAATTGTCAACAGATTTCCACTATGGAGGAGTCGACTGAAGAAATGGCTCTGGCTTAGTGGGACACATGTATGATGGTGACTAGTGAACAGCTCAGACTTAACTACAATGCTAGCAGTGCAATAGCATGTGCCACAAGGGGATTTGCATGTTTATTTTGAACATATGGCAGCTTGTTTCTGTTCCTCCTTAGCCAACTCTCAAATATACAAACTAGCTTTTCAAAAAAACAGAGGTGGGTAGCATTCAGTTACATTTAGTTGAGTAACTTTTTAAAGAAACTGTACTTTTCAGAATACTTTTATTCCCACTTGGAGTAATATTATTTAACGTTTTGTCCTTTATTATACATCAGATATTACCAAACAGCATAATCTTTAAGTTACTCTTACTTGAGTAGTAGTTTTCCCAAATACTTTTTTAATCTTACTTTCTTGAACCACAACTTTGTCCTTCTACTTGAATAATATTTTGAAGCAACGTTACTCTTGAGTACAATTTTTGGCTACTCGACCCACCTCTGCACAAAAACAACATTTCCAACTACTAATTTTAACAGAATACTGACATGTTTTGTTTTGAGAGAAAGTGAGAAATTAAGAGATAATATTAAAATGAAAAGGACCATATTCACACCCTGGTCCTACAGAAGCAGTGTATTGGTCAGGTGATAGGTCAATAGGTGAGTATTGTTGTATCTTAAAGACACTACTCTTCTTTAATGTTGTGTGGATAGCAGAAAAATCCAATGCAGTTTAAGAACTACAAATATACACTACCAGTCAAAAGTCTGGACACACCCTCTCATTCATGTTTTTTTTTCTTTATGATGATCACTTTCTACATTTTATATGGAAGACATTAAATGATGCAAGATATATGAAATTATGTGGCAAGGGAAAAAAAAAAGCAATTACAATTTTCAAATCCTCAAAGTAGCCAGCCTTTACTTTGTTGACAGTTGTTATTTCACTTCACAGCTGTGCCGTGTCAGGGTCAAGAAATGCTACAAGTGCAAAGCAGTGATCAAAGCAAAGGGTGGCTATTTTAATATTATTTTTTAAATCTAAAACAAGTTTGGAGTTATTTTAAGTTTATTTTTTGTTTGCTACATTCCATATGTATTCATTCATAATTTTGATACCTTCAGTGACTAAATAGTCATGACGTTTTTACCCTTGTGTCCGGTTTTAAAGGTGCTGGTGGAGGGACCTGCTTGTCTCCATAGAGATGGTATGTGTTGTCTAATGTTTCACAGTATGCATTAAAGGTATCTGTCTCCATAGAGACAAGCAGGCCAATTTACAGATTTACAGATTTAGTGTTTTTCAATGTATTTTTTAACAATATAAACTATGTAACTGAATACATACAATACAGATAAGTTTGTAACATTAGTGTGAAAAATTGTAGTGCACCTTTAAACGGATCTTGATATTTTTAGATATCAAAATAAACATTAACATCACTTGTCTAGTATTGCCATGTCTGAGGACTCTGACAATTAAACTTAAAAATTATTTATGCAGAAATTCCTCAAAGAACTGAAATATACCCACTTACCATTACTAATATTTGCAGAAATTTTACTGAGAAGATGTAAACTTATGCATTACATTCATTCATTTTAACTGAAATAGCTTTAGTTAGTCACTCACATTCATTTAATCAGTTAACAGTTGCAGTCTCAAATTTAATTGTTAAGTCACAGTTTTAAAATTATTTTCAATGCAAATCTTTTAAAAACACACAAATAACTCATAGAAAAATATGATTCATTTTAACAGTTTTAATAGGTGAAAATAAAAGCCTGATTTACACTTGATTAGCTTGTCCTAACCTAAGTGTCTCGTTTTAATCCTGAGTGATTTTCATTAGCAAAGCTGCATATCTCCCTTTATGTCATTGATTGTGTTAGTCCGATCAGTAATACACTCGCACACTCCCTTCTTCATGTTCTGGACGTCCACAAACTCCTGCCTCGCCGTTAGGGGGTGGGCCGAGCGTCTATCTGCGTTCTTTCGAGAAAACATAGCTCTCCATCGAGGGAGGACACAGAATTCAACATATAAGCAGCATAAATATATTTTATACAACCAGCCCTGCTTTGTCGCCACTCTAGATAGTTGCATTTTCACAAGCACACTTTTTTCAGACAAATGCCACGGCCGTAAACCAATAGCAGGCTATAGATTTTGACCGTGAACCAGCACACTGCTGTTCACTCACAACACAAACAAACAACAAATGGAGATTGGCTTCATATAAGAATAAAGCAAGTGTTAAAAGATGTGATCATTTGCACACAACAAAGCCATAATCCTTTGCGTCAACGTAACGTCAACACGCAGCTGTGAGTTTATAGATTAGTTTAAGATTTCCTGAAATGACGCTATTGCAACATACATCTACCCAAACAAATTATTTTGTTGGTTTCCTTCTTTTGTGGACACTTTTGATATTGGTTATTGTGTTTGAGAAGTTGCTGTGAAAGACTGGTACAGTGTAGAGATGTTATAATAGATCTATGCTTATTAAAAAAAAAAAAACCTGAAATCTGAGTGGTGACAAATGTATTTTGTTTCCCTGATAAATGTAGCTCATGTCAGCAGAAAACAGGGTCCTGCCTCGGTGGAGATCTATTAACGGCACAAAAAAGGCTGATGGCCCACCGCTTATGTAGGTCACGTTACGGGTTAGCCATGTTAGCCAAGGCACCCCCTGCTGTCCGTTCAGAGTCTCTGTGAAGGTGGGGCAGTGGTTTGGAGCCCTCTGGAGCTGCTGGTGCACAGGTTAAGTGTAGTATAGGTCCAGTCTAGCTGCTGTCTGATGGCACCAGGTTCCCCGTGGTGTCTAGCTGCATGCACTTACAGGTGCAGGCTGACACGGGGCACTCGCTGTGGTCTCTGTGACAGACATCAGAGCATCAGAGCATAGAACAAGACTACAAATAAGAAAGGGGATTTTACTGAGGATATAATGAGATAATGAAACTATTACAAACCACTTTATGTTCCTATGTATAATTCAGGTTTTGAGGCACCGAAGCATTGGTGTTTCATGTTTTGTATAACTTAAATGCGCTGTACCAGATGTTTTACCATATTTGTGCAAAATTTGTCTTGCCCCAGTACAGATATATTGTACATGCAACTTTTGGGGTCAAAATAACTCATGCTGCATGCTGTCTGCATCTAAGTAGAAAGCATTTTATTGTCCAATAATCAGGAAATGCATGTTAGCATGGTAGTTAATGTTACTTAGTTAGTTAATGTTAATGTAACTACACTCTGATCTCTGAAAGTTGTGAAAAGCACGTATAAACTTGCAGTGAATAATTAGGAGGTTAGGTAAGTGAAGAATAACTTTGGACCGCTGCAAACTGTTTAAAATGAACTGGTTCTGTTTTACATGTTTTAAGTCTGGAAAAATCAGGTACAGTGCCTTTAAGTTCCTATGTATAACCCAGTCTTTGAGCTACCAATGCAACATAAACATTGACATAAACTAAAGATATACTGTGGAACATTAAAAATTATATGCCACTACTTTACAACGGCAAATAAGCAACATCAAAATGAAGATGAATACACATGCCAGTGAAACAAAGCACACTCATAATGGCAACGATACAAGGATTTTTGCTTATAATTTAGTGGAACATCCAGGGTGTGCCTTAAACCAAAGCAGCACCATCTCCATGGAGACAAATAGATCTGTCAGATTCAAACAAATACATGAGGAAACCTCACCTAAACCAGCTGAGGATGTGTCCAGCATGTCCGCCGTGCCGACAGTTGTGACACCATGTGAACCAGTTGTTGAACTGAGCCAGTTTGTTCTCTCTGGTCAGATCCATCTTTTCCTCTGACTTTGACGGGGCTGCAGATAACAAAGACACGCTTAGCCAAGTTTGAGCCTCTGTGTATAAAATAAACTACTTTTTAAAAGCACTTTTGCATACCTTTGCATTGCTATTTCACTTTCTGCAACCTCTGATAAGGTTGATGCTGTTAAATTAGCACCATGTCCACAGTCACTTTGACACTAACAGATACATGCTTTGCAGTTCAGCTATTTAAGGGAACGAGTCTGATGCAGCTGTATGAACATTAATAACACATAGGAAATCTATCCTTATGTAAAAAGGTGGAAGCAAATGGTTTAAATTTGTGCAAAGGGAGAAAAACATATCAATTAATATTACTTAAATTTAACTTATGTGAAACAAATAGTTTTGGTTTGTTTGAGGGGTAAGAAGTAAATGCAACCATTGGGTCTATCCACATGATGCAAAAATAACACAAAGTGAGCAATGAACTAACATTATTAACACAGATGCACTGCTCATTCTTAAACACTGAAGGTGCACTATGTAACTTTTCTGGTGGAGAAAATTGCTCAATTGCCATTTCAAAAGAAAACATAATACTATCAACTGGACAAATGCTTTTAAAAGTGAATACATTTCACACTCATCCAGGAGGCTTCTTCAGTTGTGACAGGACTCTGGTAGGTCACTGACTTATATCTGTCTGAAACTAACACAATCTAATTATTATCACATTTCTGGAGTAATTTCATTATTAAAATCACATGTAAACAGCTAAATCTAGTTGTTTACAGTAAGGAGCATCTGTTATTAGTCAAGTCCACTGTGTGAATGGTCACCCGGCCATATTTTGCATACTTGTTCCTGCCCATAAAGATCTTAAAGGTCCCGTTTCCATGTCTGTGTAATCCCTCAGTCGTCCAGGTATGATCCATAGTAAAAGAAAAATTCAAATCTGTCAATTGGACAAAAAGTGGTAGGAGTAAACAACTTTTTGTCCAGTTGACAGATTAGATTTCTTCTTTTACTATGTCCTGTTACCATAGCAATTACCACAGCCATGAATCGACATCCCACATGTGTTGTACCTGGAGAGTTGGAGACGGGCGTGCCCATGTTCATGAGGCACAGGGCACAGCGGGGGAGGGGCTTCCTACAGCCCGGGCAGCTGGTCACTTTGGACTTGGTGGGTGATCCGCTGACCCCGTACTGACTGAAGCCCCGGCCCTGGTGAGGTATGGCCGCACAGCTGTACGAGATGGACTTCCCACAGAAGTTACAGCTCACAAACACCTACACCAAGACAATATGAATATCCTTTACATCAATGGACCACTCACTCATTCACACACACTCATACACCAGTGGGGGCTTAAGTGTCTTGCCCAAGGACAAAATGGCAGTAGTCATCTGTGGGAACTGGGATCGCACCGCACCGTTAGTGGATCTGACCACTCTACCAATTATGTTTTATGTCGAGAGCGGGGTTCGAAGAGCCAAGCTTCGATCAGAGGATAAACACTATACCAACTGAGCTACTGCCGCCCAAGATAGCATCAGATAAGCAACACGTGTAACATTCTGGAGCTGGCACCTCACCTGCATGATTCCATGGAAAAAGAAAGTTAAACCATACTTTGGAAAATTCCCATGGAGATAGATAAGTTTTATGCCATACTGTGGAATATTATATCCAAATGTGAAGGTTTGGGTTAGGGTGTTAATTAGGTAGTTATTAAGGCTGAATCTTTAATAATAGTTTACAGTATATAAAAGTATTTGTTCATTATGATTTAAGTCTGTGTTCATGCTTTACTAAGGCAATTAAAAGTGTAGCAATTACAACTGATAGAGAAATGGCGTTGCTATGCTGTGCCAACCCCACACTGCCAGCTCAGTCCTTGTTACTCCCCACAAAAATGCCTTGAAGGTTCACGTATCCAGGTCTGGCCTCTTGCTTTTTCTTACAAGTCTCGGGTTACTTCAGTTTATTCTACAACAATGATATGTTATCTATTTGGCTATATAGTGCACAATGATGACTATATATCCATAATAAATCTAGTATAAGCAAAGCCCACACCTGTGCCAGTGGCTTGGAGCTGGGGTCCAGTTTGCCTCTGTGGATGTCGAACTCAGCGCGTTTGTGCCAGAACCGCCAGGCATCCAGGAGGTTCCGGTAGTTCTCGATCCAGCACTGCACCCGAGGGTCCTTCAGCACCTCCCCTGTGGAGCCCTGTCACACACACACGAACAACAATCATATCAATGCATGGGAGACACGAGCCAGAATAAGCAAAGTTCACATGAAATTAATCGTCAATTTAAAACTTCTCCTGTAGTTTACTTACATAAATGTAAGACAAAATGTATTACAAGTTTTTCATCAGGTCTTGTTTTCATATAAAAATAAGGCATTTCATGTGTAAAAACTGCCAAAATTAACAATATTTGGGACATTTGAATCTAAAAAAATGGATGGATCCAGGTTTAAATTTCTTGCTTCATTTTGTGTTAGGCACAAAAAATATAGAGGGGATTTTGGATATCTTCTATAGTGGTTGAGTAAAATTGCCAAAAAATTCAAATTTCACCTAATTTTTTGGAGTTAAAATTCCAAACTTCGAATTAGATATCAAAAATCCTTCTGTATATTTCATCAAAAGTACAAGACTCTAAAGTAGCACCTACACACACCAAACTTTAAATAGTGATCCTTATGTCCTTGTGGGAGGAATTTTGAGAATGGTTGCAAGTTGATTGAATTAAATAGTAATAGTAAAACATCTTTTGGTGAAGAGTGGATAATTTTGTTGTTTCCACATGAAAGCTTGTTGCTAAGAGACCAAAATGACCAAAAAAAAAAATACTGCCTGTAGTGTCTCCCCTTAAAGAAGACCTATTGTGTTTATTTCTGCTATATAGTTATAATCTATGACACCCGTGGATCATTATGTTATATTTTGGACATTTTAAAATAAAGAAACAAGTTTTCTGACTTCCGGGTTGGAAAATGCAGAGCTGATGCTGATGGCCCTGTCTATAGTAAGCTGCAGTGGATTTTTTTTTCTTCATTTATGTCAAAATGACTACACTATATCACCAATTAAGAAAATAAAACTGGAGAAGGAAGAAGTACGTCAGAGTGGGCATGTACAGGAGGAGGTGAAAACGGGTATTGAGCTACTCAAACATGCATGAATCACGCTAAATACATACAGGGGTGTCCACGTTTTTTCACAGAGGGCCACAGACTGAAACACATTTGAAGCAGAGGGCCATAGACTGGTGGTAAACACACTGAGTCAATCATATGGATGCATTTTACTTGAATTTATCTGTAAAAAGTACTGACTGTACTCATTTGGGTCAATTAAGCACATTTGCCCCCCGGGCCATAGTTTGGACACCCTTGCAAAGGAAAACAATTATGACATGGTTAAAGCTCCGAAAAGTCGTTTTTGCATATGTCCCCTTTAAAGACACAATTGTTTTAAAATTTCCAGGTAAAACTGTATGAATTTGTTGTTTGAGGGTGCATTCACACTTTATCAGTGTAGTCCTGATGGTAAACCTGGTTTGATCAGTTCTGTGGGTGACTAGAGCCAGGAACTCACTGTATTACAACAACAATCTGCATTTTAACAATATTATTTTGACCTGCCCCCCATCTGTATTAAATTATGTTAGCCCATTTTGACCTGTAACCATCTGTATTAAATATTACTGGTCTATAGAATGTTGTGATGCCACCTGAAACCCACCAATGGGCCGCTGCCCTCCATGTGAGATCCTGAACGCAGCATGCACCCTTGGTATTGATTGCTGTGTTGGGTGTAAGTGTTCGATCAGTGCTGTCACCCATCCCTGTGCTGGAATGTGAGCTTTTATAGTCACTCGAGGTTAGCGCTGCAGAGGGAAGATATGTGTACAATGCACTGCTCTTCAGGGACAGGTTATGACAGGAAGAGGCAGGGACAGTGAGAAAGACTTTAAGTGGGTCATGAATATCTATTTTTACTTACTGATAAATGACAATGATACTGATTTATGAGTTATAGATTATGGCATTATTTGAAAGACATCAGGTCACAGTACAATATTAAAAGCTATGGTTGTTAAATTTAGTATACTTTTCTTTGAGAAGTAACATCTCATAATGACATTTTAACTAGTTACTTATAGGGCCCGAGAGAGATTGCAAAATTACTGAAAAATGCATAGATGGCATCTAAGACCTCTTCAGTCATGTTTCTGTTGAAGGAACAACGTTCTAACATGGTAGAAAGCTCCAAAAAATAGATTTTGCATAATACCCCCTCTTTAAAATTAAAGTACACAATGAAAGTTTTCTGGTGCAGCAGCTTGTCTCCATGGAGATGTTATTGCTTTGACTGGAATGTTCCCCACTACAGTATATTGTCCCCGTAGAGAAATTTGGCGCCCAGAAACCCTTCTAGTCTTGGTCAGGACTACCTTAGCTGGAGGATTTTACCTATTGTGCATATTTTGGGTTGATGGGGGAAACTGAAGTGCCAGGAGGACACTATAGACTATATTGGACTGAGGGAGTGTGACATCACCCACAGCATTCGGCTGTAGCCAAATGAACCCACTCGAGCCTAGCAGTTATAGTGGCTAATTTGCAACCAAATTCCGTATTCACTTTCTTCTTGAAACGCAGTGGCAAGCGGGCTAGCCATGTCCATCTATATAAGGTCTATGGTGGAAATCCACTCAGGCGTGGGGAAAAACATGCCAACTCCCACAGAAAGCCCCGGTCTGGCCAGGGAATTAAACCTAAACAGTAAGGCACTTGTATGGACAAGACCGCAATTTGTTGAGTATGCAAATCTCCATACTGATGGTAAATAAACTTGTTTGTTAGGCATCCAGGACTCTCTTTACACCCTCCGGCTATTTCCGGTATTCTACAACATCCCCTTTAACAATACTAATGCATGCTTCTCTTTGCGTAGTACCTTGAGCATACAGAAGCTGGCGGTCTGTACGTCCCCTGTGCGGTCCACGTAGCTCTCCATCAGGTCCACTCCATCTTTGGTGAGGCCAGTCAGCAGGAGGCCCTCCAGGTTCCCCGCCTCTTTCATTTCACCACTCAGCTTGTCAATGTACCGAGGTAACTGGCAACAGAGTGCATTTCAATGATCAAATTACAGCAATACCAGTAATATAATAGCAGAATGACATTATTTTAATATTACTTAAAAAAAGATAAATCTCTATATTTATAGCCTTGCCAACAAGAATTCTTGCGATTTCTGTGAGTTCACAAACTCTTGACAATCCATCTTGTTCAGCTACGGCTGAATCATTTTCATGTGATAGGTCTGTGTGGAAATTTACCAATCACAGAGCAGCAGTGTGGTTTGGGCAGAAGCCAGCGCTGAACAAACCAAAACAAACATGACGATGCAGACAGACATACTTGAGCCTATTTTAGCGGAAATGCAGACCATTTAGTTTCTGAAAACATACAGAGGGAAGCACTTTGTGGATTTGTGGACGGGTGAGACGCCTGTTCTTTTCTCTCAACTGGATTTAACTAAAGTTTGATTTTTCGGCTTGTTCCATTGTTGTGCCACTCCGACCAATCAACATGAAGTATTTGTTTGAACGTTCCGATCACTGGTTCCAAACGCTCTCAGCAAGAGCCATTCCAGATTGATGTGTAGAACTCTATTCATAGGGCTACACATCAATCTGGCCACGTTACTATATTTATGGTTACTATCAAACAGCTCCTCCCGTGTGACTGAGCTCCTCACTCTATCTCTAAGGGAGCGCCCAGCCACCCTGCGGAAGAAGCTCATTTCGACCGCTTGTCCTTTCGGTCATTACCCAAAGCTTATGATCATAGGTGAGGGCAGGAATGTAGATTGACCAGTAAATCGAGAGATTTGCCTTTCGACTCAGCTCCTTCTTTACCACAACAGTCTGATACAGCGACTGCATCACTGCAGACGCTGCACCAATCCGCCTGTCAATCTCACGCTCCATCCTTATACAGGGACCGGACAGCCCTTAGCAAAGAGCCCCGGACCCCGTAGTCCCGGAGCATCCCCCAAAGGACACCACAAGGGACACGGTCGAATGCCTTCTCCAGATCCACAAAGCACATGTGGACTGGTTGGGCAAACTCCCATGAACCCTCGAGGACCCGATGGAGAGTGAAGAGCTGGTCCAGTGTTCCACGACCGGGACGAAAACCACACTGCTCCTCCTGAATCTGAGGTTCAACTATCGGCCGAGATTCGGTCGGTGTTTCTATTATGAAGCTTCTACAATGATCAAGATGTATTATTCATGATATATGCCTGTTATAGGTTGTTACTACCAGAAAAAGGCATAATATGTCTTAAAACAAATAAAAGTTTCTGTATTCTTGAATTATGTTTACACTGACCATTTGAGCAGGTATCAATACTAAAAAAGTCACATTTACAGGACAGAAATGAACCTTTCCTGAATATCTTTAGAATGATCTTGAGCTGTATCAGAACAAGTATAAGACACATAGACTAGTACACGTCCATGGACCACTATGGAACCTACTGGACGACTGAGGGATTACACAGATATAAGGCCACATGGTAAAAAAACACATGGTACTACCATTTAATGTTGAAAATCACATTCTATTGTCTAAAAAGAGTGTTTTTAATTATCATTGTGATATCGGACAGTATTGACTATGGAGTCAATTCCTTAGTAACAAAATATAGTTTAATATTTTAGTATTGCGGCAACACCAGTTTACACACACCCACACACACCCATTTCTACTTGTACATGCTACTATAGTTTATGCTAAATAAAAAGGTACATATTAGAACAGTTTAAATGATTTACAGTAAGTCTTACCTGTGTATCATTTAAAAACATACAGGCAAAGGCCACTCGATCTCTCACCGCCACGCTGCTCTCATTCTGAAACAGGAACAGGACAAAAATGAATGGACATTTTAACATGAACATTTCAAATCTGTAGTGCCCTTATAGTGTTGTAGTAAGGGCAAGATCAGGTGAGATGGAGAAGTCCTGCAGCCCAGGACTTCTCCATCCTCAGCAGAAACACATGTGAGGAGCTATCTATAGACACAACTGGTTTTATGGAAGTCTGGAAGTCTAGAACAAATGTATGTGGCACAGGGGTTTTTCACCTGCAGGAGAGTAAGAAGGCTTTAGGTGGCATGACCTGCTTCTGTTTATGAAGGTAGATAAGCTTAATGCCATATTGTGAAACATTCAAGGAAAACAGTACAGTACAATACAGCTGTTTTTGTTCTTTGTAGAATATTTTACACACTTAATGTTTCTGTTGTATACTTTTTCACAGACAATAATTAAAACAAGAAAGTATAACAGTTGCATAAGGAAATATACTATAATATAAATATTATAATTAATAAGAAACACTGGTATACGTCAGAGTGTACCAGTACGTTTATGATGTGCTTGAGACAAAAAAAGGTTATGAATCACTGTACAATGCTTTGAACCATGTAAGCAGAACAAAACACAGTGCAGTCAGTTAAAACATCTGCATAAATGATGCATTATTATATTACATTATATGATTTTAGTAAGGCTTTTCCACAAAGACAGCTTCATAAGGTGCTGCTTGTATCCAGTTGGGATCCATGGGCATCTGTTGAGTGGGTAAGCCCAAAGAGGCAGTTTGGGAGGTTTTGGGATCAGGGAAGTGGATTGGCCGTCCCGTGCAGGTGTCAGTAGTTACTTCAAACACAAATAACAGTAGCGGAAATAAATGCCTTTTTCAGTCTCTTCTCTGGTATCTGTCGATATCGACGGGATGAAAGATACCAATATCAATACTTGGGTTTAAAGTAACTAAAAAATCTGGATTAGCGTATCTTTAATGTAATCTAAAACATGAGGCCTAAGTTGTAGTGAAACCAGCCCAGTACCAGCACTCCGTCGTAGGCCCCGGGCTCGCTGGTGAGGAAGGCGAACATGACACAGAGGTATGGGTTCTGAAGCTGCAGTCTGAGGGAGCTGCACATCTCCCTCCACAGAGACGCCTTCTCATCTGTGTACCCCGACAGAGCCATAGCCACCACATTCAGGTTCAAGTCTCCTACAACAGACAGGAGAGAACAGAGGGGGGAGGACAGGAGATTTAGATTCAGACTGCATTGTGCATTGTCCCTAATAAAAGAAAGGGTAACTGTATAACTCATAATGAACAAAATAAAGTGTCACATGTTGAGGCTTAAGAGCTATTTAGTTTTAACGGTTAGGAGTTAAGATTTGGGTATTAAGCTTTCACTAAGCCTGAATCATTCTTATTGCCATTTGTTCAATATAATTATGTCTTTCTTTATGCTTTATTAAGACTAATTACGGTGTGGATAGGTAAAAAGGGTCACATTTATATACAGCTTTTCTACCTTCAAGGCACACCACCAACTTGTGGGTTAGTGGATCTGACCACTCTGTTATGAAGTGGTACCAAAGAAAGCTTAATTCTCCAGTGCCAACTGCTCAGCACAAATATTGGCAAATGCATCCTTTTACATTTTGCTCAAAATATCAAAAAAGTAATTTAAAAAAGTGCTATTCAAAACATATTACAGTTGAAGAAAGAAATGAAGAAACTCTAGCCCTATAAATTGCATTACTATTGCACTAATTAAGATGGTGGCTGAGTAGCTAGCACTCTTGCTTCACAGAAAGAAAGCTCCAGGCTCCAGGTTCAGTAGTGGGGACCCACTGAAATTGCTCCAGCAGAATTGAATGATGGGTGAAATGCAGAGGACACATGTCCCTACGGGAACAATAAAGTGTACCTTAACCTATATCGCAATCAAATCCAAATTTGAATTGCCGTGTAGCCCTGCTTTTTAAATTTTATTCTCAAAAATACAGCATTGCTCCACACGTTGCATGCTTTCTTTCCCAACACTAACACTGAAAGTACTAGTGTTTTTAGAATGAGTGTTTGTAAGTGATTACTGTTTAACCAACTCAAGTGCCAAACCACTTTTCATGCAGCTGTCATTTCGGGAACATTTTGACCCGAGCTCTCGCACAATCACTCTTAAGCCGGAGCTCTGCTGATGTTGTGCAGTGGATAAGGTGTGGCAGCATTGCAACTTACTCAGAGAGCCAGCCCATCATCACTCAAACTCTGGAAGCCCAGGCTGACCTACATGCTGGAATTTTCCTCTGTCATGACAGCGGTAAACAACAAGGCTCTCTCACAGCTGTTTAACAAGACCTCGGCTGTGTCAAAATAACATTCTTTTGCAATTTCATCAGCCATTTGCTATTTTAAAAGTGCATGACTAAAGGGGCATATTTGGTGGAGCAACTGTTGTAACATGTTTTAAATGTGATTTCAGAATGATGGTATTTTTTTGTGGAAAGGTATGCTTGGTGTTGAGTAGTTCTTGAAATTCACCAGAACCAGAATAGAAATATCACTCAAACATCAACTCTGATTTATCTTTTTTGTGGTGTAGCAACACTTATGGATTTCAAAATTTGTTAAAAGTTCAAACAACTCCTTACAAAGCGGAGACATTATCCCAAACCCATTAAATTAAGTAAATGCTAATCAACATAGTATATCAAAATTAAGGTTGCTCAATTTATTGCATTTTATACCATGGTCAGTGAGAATTCCAGATCTTGAGCTAACCTTGGTCAGGACTACCTTAGCTGGAGGATTTTACCTGTTATGTTGTGGGTGGCTCCCACTGTTGCCTGGTTAACCAGTAGTTCAGAGCAATCACAGGGCATCATTGTGGTTTGGGCTGAGCCAAAGGTGAAGTGCCCAAACGAACCAAAACAAACATGGCATCATGCATAGCCGTACTTCAGCCCATTTGAGTAGAAATACAGATTATTTAGTTTGATGTGTAGAGTGTTACACATTTCAATCTGATGTGAGCCAGGTTAGGAAACACGAGTGCCCGGAGGAAACCCACCCACAAGCAGGAAGAAGCATGCAAACTGTGCACAAAAAGGGAGTGAAACCGAGGACCTTCTTACTATAAGGATAGAGTGCTAACCATTCACACAACCAACCACTCAGTAGTATTAGGAACTCAGCATCAACAGTGAGTCAAATCAGGAACAGCCCTATGTCTCACAACTATCCTAAGCGTCAGATTTAACATGACTCCTCCTTTAGTACCCCCTGCATGTTCACCTTTGTCTGCAGTGGCTCCCTTGTTGAGGATCTGGATGGCTCTGCGGATGTCCATGTTGAACAGGGCCACAGCCGCTGCTCTCTCCCACTCGTGCTCCTGCTCCAGGGTCCTGAGGAGGGGCTCCACATCCTGGTCCGACCCCCGGCCCGTCCAGCCACACAGCTTCAGGGCCAGACTGCGCTCTTCACTGTGGAACCGGGGCACGTCCGCCTGACGCTCGGAGCCGCTCCAGCACCTGCGGCTCTCCGTCGTGCCTGAGGAGAGGAGGGGGGGGGCTCAGTATTGGAATAATGACCCTATAAGAGAATGCGTCTTTGCGTTTGATCCTTTGATTCTCTTCAAAAGGCACTGGGGAAATCTGCCAGTAGTAGAGTGTAAGTGCAATGAATCTGGTTAGCTGTACCTGGTAGATTAGGCTGGAAAGCATGTTTTAGGTTAATGGGGGAAACTAATTTTAAAGCTTTCCATTGTGTTTTAACGTTTAAACAATTAAGAAAACTGTCCCTCGGTTCATGACTAATCCATTAATGGTTAAATCACTATTATGGAACACACCACCCATTATAATGTTATCAAATCACACCATTTATAAAGATGGTGGCTTTAAATGCATGTGTGAATCTAGTTAACTCAAATTGCCATTTCAGGGCACAGCTGGCAATACCTAGACACACTAGTCTTCTCCAGCAGACTGGTTGAAAATCAAGGATCTAATTAATGAAATAATCTATGAAGGCTGAAAAGCACTAAAAAAGGTACAGTATATCAGAGTATCTATCAGAATGAATGTAAGCATCTCAAGTAGCCACACTGTAAATTCTCATAATTAAAGGGCCTGCACCTGCAACAACTGTCTGGAATAGTGTCAGGCAGTTGTTTCCTTACAGTTCTCCGATCTCTCCCTACTACTTGTGTTTTTGTCACTCTTGAAAATGCCCCATGACACAGAATCAAGTGTCTGGCAGTTGGTTTCCCATGATTCTTAGTAACAATGTGCCTGATTGGATAAAAAGTCAGTCAGTAGCTTCTGTATTAGTTATTATGAGAGAAAACGCTACGTAAAATGAATAGATTGCACTTTAGAATCTTATTTACCTTTACTAGTGATGGGACTTTCGACTCTTTTGTGCTAATCTTTTGGATCTGTTCATGTCAAAGAGCCGATCAAAAGATTGCTTCTTTTTATGAGAGAAGTCAATGTGAGAAAAACAGTTAACAACAATCTAATTACAGAGAGAAATAACCAAAGCTCAGATTAATTTAAAATGGTTCAAACTGAGAGCGTGAGTGTGTTTACCGTTTGTAGTTATGCATAATCTAAATAAAACTTTGCAGAAGAGAGAGAAAAGGATTTGGTTCTTTTAAAAGGAACCGTTCAAAAGAGCCGACTCGTTCACATCACGAGCATGATGTAAAGAGTATTTCTCTTGAAAAGAATACATTAAAATCAGGTACAGGCCCTTTAACGGAATGAAAATAATAATAATAATAATAATTTTACAAAACATAACTGGCGGTTAATCAATCGTTAAGGTACTAATTAAGTGAAGTACATCTCTACTTACCAGAGCTGGTTTTGACAATGTTCTTGATCCCAGAGTAGACCACAGACTGCTTGTTCCCCTGCAGTTTCAGTTCCATGTCCTCTGCACACTGTTTCATATGTAATACTTACATAGGAAAATATTATAAAACAGAACAGTATAATAATTACAGATGTGTGTAAAAAGATATAATCAGATTTGTTAAGCATCCTCTGTGATATAATGACTAGATTTACCACTATAACAATTTAGTTGAAGTTGGAAGACAGGCATTTCAATCCCGTTACCATTTCAACTTTTAACGCACGATGGCGCACTCCAGTGGTACACAAGAGATACTGCAAACTGCAAGGCATAAAAGCAAGTTGTACTGTTTTGTTTGCAGCTCATAAACCAACGCTCCCAGTGTCCAGACATGCATGTAAATAAAGTTGCATTTTCAGTATCAGTGTATTTAGGGCTCTTACAATAATTAATATATTGACTTATTGTTAACAATTTTTAGGGGTCAACAGTATGTAGCCTGCTCTCTTACAGTTTTAAAAAATGCACTACAATCACAACTGAACCTGAGTTGCCAGTGTCTTAACCTGCAGATACAGAACACATACAAGTTTTTCCCTCACGAGAAATCTCAGAACCTGCAGAATTCACTCACTGAGCTGCAGAGGCTGCACTAGCACTGATGTTGGTTTTAGGTAGTGACGATTCGATAGAGAGAGAAAGGGAGAGAGTCCTTTTTAGGTTTAAACCAACTGGATTTCAGCTTTGAAACTGGCAATCCAAATGAGACTCATGTGAGGCTCATCCTGCTTTCTGATGGTAAAACACCAAATTATAACAGTAAATGAGACATAGTGTTTTTTGTAACAAGGCATTAATCAGCTCTAGGGATGGGACAGTAAACAATAATATCATTTATCATGATAAAAAGGGTCAACAATAATCATTCGTGGGACATTTTATATATATATATATAAAATGTACATATATGTATATATATCCCCCACAGAGATAATCAGTAGTAAAAGCCATGAATGAGCAGTGAAAGGCCTTCACTCCTACAACTTTTTGTCCAGTTGACAGATTTAACTTTGGCTTTTACTATGGATCAGACCTGGACGACTGAGGGATTACACAGAAACAGAGATAATCGTCATTATATCACCAGAATGTGCAGAAAAAAACCTCCTTATTTATCATGATCCCGTCTAGATCAGTGATATAACATATAACAAAGTACAATACTACAACCTCTCCTAAATAAGGAACTTATTCATAATATTAAAATGATAATTATTCATATCCATAACATTTTTAAACTCTTTGCAACATTATCGTGATATAATTGTTAATCGCAATTATTTTGGCCATGATAATCGTGACACCAAATTTCAATATCGTCCCGTGCCTAATCATCTCTAAAATAGATCTGCTATATTTGATTTGAACATGTTTACCTCATATCTGGAGACACAAATAGGTCACGTTAATGGACTTTAAAAACGAAATCTGAAATACAGTTTCTTTTAACATTTGAGCTGTATAGGGTTGCTAATGTCGAATATCAACATGTTTGTACACATTACATATTGTGTTTTCTTTTCTCTTTTAGAGTTACAAAATCAGTGGCATGAAGTGGTCTTTAAAAAAATCATCAAGAAACCATATATCATACTTTTTTAATCGTGACAGGCCTAAGTGTACTTGTGTCCCATAGAAAATATGGTTAGCCCTGTGATTGGCTAAGCAGTTTAAAATGACTATATTTAGGATAAATGGTTTTGACAATTAATTATGACAAAAGAACTCACAATATAATTAATATACGTCACCTGATCAAGAGTGACGAGTGGGGAGTGACATTCAGAGACAAGACAACAAGACTGGATTCGGTACAGTATTATCGCAGCAGCAACCTCACAGTACTATTTAACTGAGAAAAAGTAGTCGTTCTCTTGGCTATTTTCTTCCACAGTATGGCATAAAATGCATCTATCTCCATGGTGAATATTCCAGAAAATTACATATTACATTACTGTACTGTAAGTTTGCATGCAACTTCTCAAAATTACTAGAGACTTTAGATATAGCAAGCAAAATGACATTAACATGGTTATTACATCCCGACAGGTTTACTACCTATTTTCAGTTTTAAACCATAAATCCTATAGTATGTGTTGAATGTATTTTGTAGCACTTTTGAGGTTAATGACATATTGTACTACTGTCTGCTATATAGTTATCATTTATGACACTCGTGGATAATTATGTTCTAATTTGGACATTTTATATAGCAAAAGAAAAATTAAATTCTGTCAACTGGACAAAAGTTTTAGTGTAGATGTTTCATTCAAGCCACTTCTTCAGTTCTGGTCAAATTGCTGATGGATACTGCCTTATATCTGTCTGAAGGGAGGAGGTAGCTACACTGAAACTAACACACCTATTTGTTTACAGTTTCTGTTTGTTGAGTGAGAACTGTGCCTGAGTCATATTTTGCATAATCATTCAAGCCCCTAATGAGTGCTCTCACACCTATTAGCATACTGGCTATCACTATTGTTTTCCTTGTTTTAATGTAGGTCTAAGGGTTGGATCTAAAAATAGTGTTTAAACTGTCATTGTGATATCGGAATTGGTATTGAGTATCGACTATCAAGTCTATACTTTAGTATCGAAATCGAGTTTCAATGACAACAGTATTCACCCCACCTCACAACCCTCTGTAGTGTCCACTTACAGTATTTCACAGGTCTCTGCCACATGGAAGGATATAGGAGAGGTCGTACCACAGAGACTTGAGCTGCGGGTCACTCCCCCCTGCCAGCAAATGGTTCCTCCACACCTGTCCCGTGTCGTGGCCATACCTGGACTGGGCCCTCTGCCTCATCTTAGTGGCTATGTCGGCTTCTATGCCCGCCGCCCCGTCCTCCGCACACTCGTACAGGTGCCTCCCACACGCCCACATCAGGGAGGTAGTGGAGCTCCAGGCCAGGGAGATGCGCTCGAACACGGTGAAGTCGGTCATGGCGCGGTTGGCGGCGGATACGACCACCATGCGGTTCTGGGAGGACGGGTGCCAGGCGAAGCTCCCAATCTGAGTGTCGCAGGGCTGGACGCTGCGCTCGATGATGGTGGGCTCCGTCTCGTCTCCGATGGGGGTGGGAGCGTGCTGCATGTCGTACAGACGGATGATGTTGCTGTCCCGGGTCAGGGTGGCTAGCAGGCCAGTGCGTGTGGGACACCAGGCAACCTGAAAAGAGGGAGGTAATGGCAGAAGATTGTCAGAAAATAGTTGAGAAATCAAATGAAATATTCAACTTCTTTATACATCTTTTGATGGCTATTGTACAAGAAAAACAGTTTTAAAAATGTACCATACCTCATAATGCATCCGTGTAAGGGAGGGGGAGTATTTATGATTTTTACTTATGACAATTTTAAAGGGGTGGGGGGGTTACATCCATGGAGTATTAACTAACAACACATAAGAAATTTAGATCGCCATGTTACCTTTTATTGTTCTGAAAATGCTATATTTGTTAAACGTTTTAACATGTTTTAAAAGTTTCACTTTTGTCTCTGAGTCTCCCCACTTTTCTTTCAGAGCGCTATCACAGCACAATCAGCGTTCACGGCACTAATAAAATTACTGCCATCACATCAAGGTTTGTCAAGTTGCTGTGTACAGTTTTGTATCATGTTTTTGTATATTTAGAGAGAATTGTCGTGTGGAAGCATGGATGATGTAGGCTTGTGGGCTGAGCATTGGACAGAAATGATGTAGGCTGGTGGGCTGAGCATTGGACAGAATCCTGCAGCTAACCGTAAGGAGGGTTCGAATAGGGTCCGGGAAAGATCACCAAGTTACTGAAACATGCATGGATGACATTTAAAACCTCTTCAGGCATGTCTTTGATGAGGGAACAATGTTTATACATAGTAAAAAGCTAAAAAAAAACAAAAAATAACAATCTTGCATAATATCCCCTCTTTAATGTTTACTTTAAATCTCTGTATGTCGGCTGGTATGAATGAAGAGCTGAATTTCCTTTAGGATTATTAAAGTATATCACATCTATTCCACCAGCCTAACATAATTTCTAAATTTACATACAATTTCTTTCTACCATTTAGGCTTACATTTTTCAAAAAGAAATTTAATTTGTGTTTTGAAATTGAAATACAAAGTGAAAGTAATACTGACACTGGAAAATGTTTACAAAATACATTAGTTAAAGATGGCGTTCTTAACCTTTTTGTCCTCCTGTATTATATTCTATTGATTGCCCAGCCCTTGAGGAGGTGCTCGCGGCCCTAACATGGTCCTCGGCCCTATGGTCAAGAATCACTGGGTTAAAGACAGTAATGTAATTCCTTACATTGTCTAATACGATTTTCAACGTTTCATTCATAGTTCAACAGTAGTGCAGAACATGTCTGGTTGGACAAAATTTAATAACTGTAATCCCTCAGTTACTAGTTCTATTGAACTAGACTTAATTAATAACTGATACTGTAAACAACTAGCATTTGTTAGTTTCAGTGTAGTTAGCTCCTCCCTTCAGACAGATATTGGGAATTTCTTACAGAACCCTGTCAGAACTGAAGAAGAGTGGGCAAATGTATTCATACCAGTTTACAGAATTTAAATTTAAATTCTCGTTTGCAAAGGATAAACAACCATTGCCATGGCTCACACTACAAATCATCACTTCTTGATATGAAGGTGTATTCTAGCTTTTTTATTTTTAATTATGCATTATTAATGGGTGTGTGTGTGTGTGTGAGTGGGGAGGTGACTTATTAGGCATATTAAGGCATTAGAGTAGCAATGACATTATAATCACAACAGTTGTCAGTTATTTATAAGATCAGAAGTAAGTCAGATGCAGATAGCGGCACTTTGGTCCAGTGAGACTCCATCTTACCTTGGTAAGTGGTTTGGGCTGCTCAGTCAGCGTCAGCACGGGCTTCTCAAACTTCCTCAGGTCCCATATGGCCACCTGCCCCTCAAAGAATGACGCCACCCTGTCCTGGAAGTGGGGATCCACCGTCACACCCTGGATGGCTTTGGTGTTCACAAATGTCTTCTGGCTGGTGTTCCTCAGATCGAAAATGGCCAGGTTTCTATGCATCCCAGCTAGGAGCAACTTTGGATCCCGTAGTAACCAGCAGAGCGACAGGCACGCATCATTCTGCCCTAACTCGTACAAAGGTTTAGTCACCACTGTGCTTGAATCTAGATCCAAAGACGATAAACGGATCTTCTCTGCGGTTGCAACGTTAGCTTCAGGGGAATACTTACTGCTAATGTCCCATATGAGAACTGAAAAGTCCGCTCTGTGCTTGTCCAGACCAGCTGCCAGTAAGTTACTATCAACAGGATTCCAAGCTAAGGTATTGCACTGTCTGGCATGTTTAGGCACAAATTCTTTCCCGACGAGCTCTTTGCAAGCAGAATTATGACTCTGCCCCAAGCTGGTGAGAACAACCCTACCGTTAGCTTGACCAACAGCTAGCAAACATTCAGGTTCATGTTTGGGGTACCAGGCCACACATTTCATGTAGGGAGTGTCGGAATTGATGGCAAGGAGTGTGGCGGCGGTTTCGTCTGACAGGGGAAGGGTGCCCGCCTTGGACTCGGCTCCACCCACAGGCCCAATGCGGTACAAGCCCAGCTCCGAGTCACAGATGACATAGCGGTCTGGGTGGTGCGGGGACCACAGGATATCAGGTTTGGAGCAGCTCATGATGCAGCAGCAAAAGAATGGTTCTCCGAGGAGATAGGTGGATCAGGAGCAGCCTAGGGAAGAACATAAAAAAATAGTTTTAGTGATGGATTCATTTGATGGGTCAAATGAATCAATAGAATGAGCTTGTAGTGTTGTCAACTTGTCATGTTAATTATAAGGTGGTAATGTAGTAGGGCTGGGCGATAAGGGGAAAAAAACATTTTTTTTCGCATATTGATCGATCTCAATGTTCGATTTGATTTTCTTCCATCTTATTGAAAACATAGACAGGTGGACTTCAACTATAGCGAGCAGGTACCAGGGTCACTACAAAAGAAGCACAAGAGGAGAGACAAGAGGAACTGCCCCAAGGTGGGAAAGACTGGCCATATTTCAGGAATTTTTTGTGAAACGCGAGGACCCGCAAAGAGGCGCGCTGTGGCCCTGATTCAGAGCTGTCACATAAACAAGTGAGCGGAAAAAAACTTTTCAGTACCACACGCTATTACTGGCTAGAAGACCAGTCCATTAAAATGTGCTTGCCTTATCATCGAGATCGATGAAGTTTTTAAGTTTTGTGATCTATAGATTTTTAGATTTCTGGCACAGTTCCATAACGTAGTATAAATGTTTCGGTAATTTTAATCATGTTCATAATTCAGAATAATCCAAATAAAAACATTTAACATAATTTATTATTACTGATAACGTAAACGGTCATTTTATCATGTGAAAAGGTCAAACTTTTACAAATTCGTAGTAGCAGTTACTACTGTAGATGTCATAGAGGGCAAGTGCCTTGCCCATGGACAAAACGATTAGCTTGAAATGAAGGATCTGGGAATGCCTGCAGTTTTTATTAGTATTTATGCGTTTATCCAGATTGTTTTCAATTTGAGATTTAAACACATTTGCTAAAACTGACAGTATCTGCGTAAGAAAGACTACATTAATAACATATTGTGCAAAGGGCAGTGCAGAAATATAGGATTAGACACTTAACTAATGAATATGTTAAAATTCTAAATTTGGTGGATCATGCTAACTTTTGCTAATGCTAACGAATGAAGGTCGATCATGAACCAGTTTGTGATCCCTGCACAATATAGTTAATAATAAAAGCCAAATGTTCATTTGACATGATGATTAAAAAAGATGAACTTACGCACGCTCACAGTGTAATCACGGCTGGTAAGAGCATTTCCACATGTCTCTAAGCTGTCCTACACTTTGTAGGAGCTCCGTTTGTTGTGTGTTTCACCAAAATAGTTCCTCCTCCTGTGTTAGAACAAGAGGCGCGCACACGAGGTTCCGCTCAAGCTCATTATGCAGAAACCATGTGGTTTAAGTTCAGAGCCTAGTTTTAAATGATAAAACCACCAAAATTTGCTTATTATTGAAAAAAAATTGGCTAAAACGTTTTATAAATAACCGCAACCGTTCACTGACTGTAGGAAAGATGGGCCATGTGCATGTAACTGGTTGGTATTTTCTTTTATTTGCAGTTTGGTTTTTTTTAATATATTTATTTATTGCTATATATTTTACTATTACAAACGTATTATTAGACAGCACTTTTCTTCTGTTGATCTAAAATATTTTTAATTAGCAGCTAGCTTTGCAACTTTGGTAAATGTTTCACCTGTAAGCCTATCCCAAGTTGTTAGTACGATTTTACTTTTAGGTCTACTTAGCTTATGTGCTATATTTTAGTGCACAGGTGTACAACTGCATAGATTTTCATTGTTTTTTTTGTTATATGAAAAAAGCCATACACAAATTGATGATAACCCAGGAATTGTCACATCATTTTAATTTTGCTCTATTATTTTCATTGTGGGAGATATATAAACTAAACATCTCACAATTGTTGTTTTGGAGATGTGCAAATTTTGAATATCGAGTATATTGACTATGAATAAAATAGGCTAAATAAAAATAAACTTGCAATGTAATCTTCCAAACAATTGTAAAAGATGATATTTCTGCACTTTTGTGAATGATTGATTGATTAATTGCAGTTGTTTGTGATACTTTCATTTCAACCGTTTACAGGCACATTTTAGCCCATTTCGTCCACCAAAAGTTGAGGCTGTATATATGATTATTAGGCCTACTATGCTGTTGATATATTTGTGTTTTTAAGGGAAGCCACTGGAAACAAAAAGAGAGACATTCCTAGAAGCTTGTGATCCTGGATGCATTAGGTCTTCTTATTCTTCCATGCCAGTGATGTTCCTGAGTCTTGAGCTCTCCTGTCCTGCTCCTCTGCTGTCACATGGGCTTCAAACTCCACAGTGGAACCTCAGGTATGGAACAAACTCAACTTTCTCTGGTGACCTTAAACACCAAAGCACAGCCGTATAGTAATCAGGGGTGGATGTAATTACAAATGCTCACATTAGAAGGGCTGTGGTCGGGCGTGGCAAAAGCTTGTATCTCTAGCTGACCCAGACTGCACTCAGACTACATAGTAGTTCATGCAAAAACAACTATTTAAGCAGAAAAATCTACTAGGCATTTGGGAACAATGTATTTATTCATCTCTTTTTAAAGAGAGAAAAAGAGATGATGCAAGTGGCTATCCAAAAATAAATAAAAATATAAAGACAGATTAAACTTGTGAATCATTAGTTTAATCTGCCTTTTCACATAAAAATACCAAAAAGTAGCTCACTCACTCACTGACTTTTCCTTTCTGCTCCCTTCATATAATCATATATATCACTATATAATCCTTATATATAGCATAGCGTATATAAAATATAGCATTTTCAAAACAATAAAAAATAACATGGTGATTTAAATATGTTATATGTTAGTAGTTAATACCCCATAGAAGTACAATACCCCCTCTTTAATGAAGAAGTATTATGCAAAATTGACTTTTTGGAGCTTTCTACCATAATATAACATTCCCTCATCAAAAACATGTATGAAGAGGTTTTAGATCCATGTATCCATGCATGTTTGAGTAATCTTGCGATCGTACTGCTAACCCTCTTTAGGGTTAGCCCACAAGCTTACGTCACCCATGCTCCTGCACTGCAATTTCCCATTAAATAAATTTACAAACGCAGGATACAAAACTGTACACAGCAACTTCACAACCTGATGCAGTGGTTTCATTATCTGAATGCATGTCGATTGTGTTGTGAAACTTATAAAACATGTTAATACATTGTTTATAGCGAATATAGCATTTTCAAAACAATAAAAGGTAACATGGTGATCTAAATATGTTTATTTATTTATTTTTATCAGGAAGTCCCATTGAGATTACATCTCATTTCTAAGGAAGTCCTGAGTACACAGTTACAAACATTAAACATTTACAATTGATAAAATTCATAATAAAATATACATTTAAACATTTGTTGAACCTGTGGTCCACAAGGCATTCAGTTAAAACAATTATGTTATGTGTTAGAAACTAAACTAAACTAGTTAGCAGTACTTTGAGTAGTATTTTTCATGTGTACTATACTTTCACTTTAATACAAATTTGGTAGTAGTATTTGTACTTGTAATTAAGTACATTTTTAGCCATGTAACTTTGACTAAACATTTTCAGTACTCTTTCCACCACTGAAATACTGTGTAGCCTATTTCCATTGAAAAATACACTTACAACAAAACTGTAAAATTAATTTGTAAAACAAATTAAATTGAGGTTATTTTTTTTCTTCCTTTTTCTTATGGTTATCTTCCTAAAACATGTTTGCGTTAAAGCTTGTGGAAAAACCTACATTACTGTATGACATAATTAATGCTTGGCCCATACACACTAGGGCTGTACGATATTGGAAAATTTTGCAAATATGGTGGGTAAGAACTTAATTTTCGATATTATTGCGATATTTTATCAACTTTTTTATACCTAATAATTTAAGGTATAATAAAACAAAAAGTAGTTTTAATGTGCTACTGAAATTCTGTCAAAATAAAAAGCTTTATTTAACATGTTCATAACAGTGCATTCTTTATCAGATGCAGCACCTTGGGGTCTTTACAATATAGTTCATTTGTTGCCATATCGAGTATTGCATCAGCCAGTATTGTAATATTGATACTTTCGCGATATATTGTGCAACTCTAATGCACACGCATAACACAGCAGTGGGAGAGAAGCTGGAGATGTGCTGTTTGTGAGATCACCAATGTAATCACAATACGGCAATAATGTGAATAAAACAATATACTGAATTGTACATTATATGATATATTATAGGGCTGTGCAATTAATCAAATTTTAATTAAGATCTAGTTTCATTTATTTTTAATCGTCAATGATCAGCTTGGGTGTTGTTAATGGAGAGGTTTACAGTCAGTCTTCTGTCAGTAAAGGCATGTGGTTTAGAGTAGACGGAAGACTAATGTGACTGTGTTCTTTATTCTTTGTGCTCAGGAACAGAATTTTGGGAGCAATTTTTATTTGTTAATAATGAGACAGGTGATTCATTTTGTTTTCATATTGCCCAGCCATAATAGTATAAATTTTATCGAAACAAATACATTTTTAACACTGTATTTGTTTGTAAAACCATAAATACTGGTATTCGGTATTAAAATAAATACCACATCTAAATTCCAGCAGGAGGAGGACCTACTCCAGGCCAAATAATGGATTTTGCAGTATTATAGGATAAATATAACATTTGCAGATTGTTTTATTCATAAACATATAATTCCTTTTTTTGTTTTTTTTTAAAAGGTCAATTTGCATTTCTAGAGTGTGACATCATGCGTGACATCATAACATTCTAAATTTGCAACAGCCAATCAAAACTCAGCACCACAGTGATGATAGAAAAACATTCTAAGGCAGTTACATCTCAAAATCTGCTCACTTGTCATCAGCACAGCAAAGAGGACGCAGCGCGTTTCACTGCTCCTGCCGTACATCTGTTTGCTCTGATATCTGCTCACAAACTACTACCACAGGTGTGCAGCACAGCGACCTGACCTGGTATGCACTTATTTATGAGGGAAATATACTTTACAAGTGTTTGTAGACTAAATCATGTTTAGTTTCAAATGTACTTATGTTACAGTTTTACTACACTCTCAAAGTTATTTTTCTTGTTTAAAGAGACTGTAAACTGACTTGTTTTCATCAATAACAAGCTGATGCTTCATTTTATAAAAATGGTAAAGACATTAGTAGTAGTAGCAGTAGTAGGATTTTAGCAGGTACTCAAAAAGGTCATATTATTTAAAATCCCTGTTTGTAATTAGGTTTTTAAAAAGCGAGAAACTTGTCTTTACATCTCAACCTATAAGGAGTGAGTGCTAAATAAGTTCATATGACATCTCAATCATCATGTTCTAAATATCTTTCTAGTAGCCAACCTAGGAGGTAGGCAAGGCAAGGCAAGTTTATTTGTATAGCACAGTTCGTACACAAAGTAATTCAAAGTGCTTTACAGAATAAGAAAGACATTAAAGTCACAATACAAGCAAATCAAAACATAAATAGTCATCATAAAAAGAACATTAAAAAAATGTGGATGTACTGCAGCTGTCTTAAGGCTCGTTTGGAGAGGCGGTAACTAAGTCCATCTGCGGCTTCTGACAGTCTACACTTTACTTTGCCCGGCTAGTCCAGAATGATATTGCTCTGTATTTTTTATACATATCTGTCTGGTCCCTTCTCCCTCAGTCGTGTCTCGAGCCATTTTGTGGAAAAGTGTCAGAACAGATAACCTCTGCATATTACAATTTCACCAAAATAGTTCACGAAATACAGAGTTAATTAGATCTTCAAATTCACTAAACCGTGTGCTTTCCCTTTTGCAGATCGCATTATGTGGCACAATTTGACGATGGGCTCGGTGATCAGAGCTCCCCCCTCGGACTACACGGTGATAGAGATACTGGGCGAGGGCTCCTACGGAAAGGTGATGCACTGTACAAAGCACAGCACCCAGCAGGAGGTGGCCCTGAAGGTGATGAAGGCTCAGTGCGACTCTTCAGCTGCATGTACAGAGGTGAGAGTGGGACAGAGGAGACATACAAGCGTCACCATAGACTGTACTCAAAATATCTATACACAATATATCATTACAGACTTCTTGACAGTACACGTATCAATACAGAGATGCGTATCATGACACTTTTAAACAACATAAATGCATTATAAATTGATGAGTTATACACGTATTAAAGAGGTGGTATTATGCAAAATCGATATTTTTGAGCTTTCTACCATGTTATAATGTTCCCTCATCAAAAACATGCCTGAGGAGGATTTAGATGTCATCCATGCATTTTTAAGTAATGTACCGATCTCTCCTGGACACATATTCAAACCCTCCTTACGGTTAGCTGTAAGATTCTGTCCAATGCTCAGTTAATACCCTATAGAAGTAAAATACCCCCTCTTTAACATGCTACCTACTGCATTAAGGCTGAATCTGCTGGGCTAAAAAAGTGACTTATTCAATGGCGATTATATTCTGCTATTAAAAGCAATGTGGACATGAAATTCCAATGCATTTTGTTAATCTACACAGTCAAAACTGATTGATTGATTTAGTAAACTTTTACCCCAAGTTTTAAGAGATACCCATGCATTAGGACATGTCAAGGTTATCAAGGATATGTATTGTATTGTGAGGTACTTGGCAATACATAGCCCTATGACCATCATTTGATCTGTTATATTATACACATGCCTTACAATATGGGTATACTGCAAAAATGAGTATACAGCACATGCAGGCCTGTCATGACACACAACACATTTTGAAGTCTGATGTATTGTTGACGAAAAAATAACAATGATATTATAAGAGGAGTGATAGAAGTTATCTTTTCAACCTTCTACAACTCCAGTCTTTTTGCAGCACAGAAACATGTATTGTATATATTGTATTGCCGTTTAATACATTTTGTTAGTTTTACAAAAATTAAAATTTACGTTATATAAACTTGTGGTCTTTGCTATGGTTTTTACAAGCTTAATTTTGGTTTCGGCAAATATTATTGGCCACAACAACAAGCTCCAAAAATCTATATTGCACCATCCCTATAGTAAGTAGTAAATTCTAGTAGCAGTATTATTAGTTACCCCCACTAGTTTTAGATGTGTCTATTCAACATGTAAGCGGTAGTGTTTTGACCTAGGTATTATTCTCTGTATTATATATCTATTATTATGCCTCCCTTTTGTTTCCCAGATGGACATATTGTGGGAGCTGCAGCAGCTGGGCTCAGAGGAGCACCACATGGTGAGGTGGACCGATGGCTTTGAGTTCAGTGGACAAGTGTGTCTGGAGTTTGAGAAGCTCGATATCAGCCTTGATGACTTCATCCAACTGCACAATAAACTGACGCTGATGCAGATCCGACCCATCCTCTACCAGGTCTCACACTAGCTCTGTTTACATGTTCACATCCATGCAAGTTTTGATAAGGAAAAATATGCAAACTAATGTGGCAAACACAAAACTGAAATGTGAAAGACTGAAAGAGTTATTTTAAAATTCATTATACTTTGACTTCCAAATACAACAGTTACTCTAAAAATCCATTGCATAAGTGACACATGTCACCAGGTGTTTTTGATGATTATATTTTTCTTGTGCATGTCACCTTTACCAATACAGTATACCGCTAATTATCTGCAGTACCTTTACCGATACAGTTTAATTATCTGCAGTACTTTTACCAATACAGTATAATTACGAAGCCACATTTTCTCACTCTCTCTCTCACTATTAGTGAGTAGTTTTTCGAGATGGCATTTTGTAACATCTAAGCAAAAGTACATATTCTGGTATCTAGGACAACTACTATCTTCTCTTTATCACAAAAGAGCTGTCTTTTGTGATAAAGTTGAGCTACTAGTTGAGTCTCCCTTTTCTCAACTCCCTTTTCTCAGCTTCATCTGTCCGATTTTGTGTTTGGACTTGTCACATAGAGTGCCACAGCCCAGTAGAATAAATATATATGATATATCTTTGCCTTGTGTGTGGAAATATCATCTCCATTTTTTTGTCTCCAGTTGGCCACGGGACTCAGCTTTCTGAAGACACATGGGGTCATCCACGGAGACCTGAAGCCTTCCAACGTGATGATGGTGAACCATAGGGAACACCTCCAGATCAAGATCATTGACTTTGGCCTGGCCCAGTACACCGACTCCATGACCCAGGGCAACATCGTACAGACCACCTGGTACAGGTATGGGTCTGGTGAAACATTAGTGTCTTGAATGGCACTTATACCCTCTTGCACTATAGCCATGCTTATTGTTTAATGGTCTAAGTGTAATTTCATTGTTACTTGTGCCAATGGTAGTGTCAGGAAGTAAAAGGCAGTTAAATTAGAGATAATAACGTAATTGTTGTTTTGGAGATGTGCAAAATTTGAATATCAAGTGTATCGTCATTAAAGGAAATGTATTTAAGATTTTTATTTTAAATTTAAAATATCGAAAATAAGATATTAATTGATACTAAAACTAGATACTAATTTGAGCAGGTATCGATACTAAAAAAGTCACATTCGTAGGACAGAAATGAACCTTTCCTGAGTAGTATAAGATACATAGACTAGTACACGCCCATTGACCACTATGGAACCTACCTGGACGACTGAGGGATTACACAGATATAAGGCCACATGGGAATAGAAAAGAAAGTACTACCATTTAATGTTGAAAATCCCGTTCTATTGTCTAAAAAGATCATTGTGGTATCGGAATTGGCATTGAATATCAAGTCTTTTTCCTTAGTATCAAAATCGAGTTTGAAATTTTAGTATTGTAACACTAATGCATTGTGCACAGTTTTTATGTTTACTTTTTAATTTGAATGATATTATTGTTGTATTTATTATGCAATTGTTTTATCAATATTTGAATTTTCCTGATTTCCTGTGCTCCTTGTTGTTCCAGGGCTCCGGAGGTGTTTTTGGGAGCGACCTACAATGACTCTGCAGATGTGTGGTCCCTCGGGTGCATGGCCATGGAGATGCTGCTGGGGGTCAATTTGTTTCAAGGCTGGACAGAGAACATGACTGTAAGTCTTTGTCCTGGATGGGGTTCAAATGTGCTCTGGGAACTCTGAATTTAAAGGTTCACTGTGTCACTTTTCTGCTCGGGAATAGTGGTGCTTGTTTGCTATTGGTTTGCCTGGAATGTCCCAGACTTTTGCATGATTTTTATTGCCAATCCTCCATGGAGAATGACAATGACATCTCCATAAAGACAATCAGGTGGCGGACCTCCATCAGAAAAGTTACATAGTGCAACTTTCCAGAAAAATAAATATAATCAATTCCAATTGTCAAAATTGTCACAAGAAATCTGAGAAGATGCTTTTTCAAAATAGTTTATTAAAGGCGCCGTACCTGATTTTTACTGTCTTAAATCTGAAAAACAGAACTAGTTTATTTTAAACAGTTTGCAATGGTCCAAAGTCATTCCTAATTTTTTTTTCAACTTTCAGAGACCAAAGCGGAGTTTTGCCATCACGGTAAAGCTAATATCAACTAGCATGTTAATAGTGCACTTCCTGATTATCGGACACTAAAACACTTTATAATTAGATGCAGACTGTACACAGCTGACTTATTTTGACCTGCTTATACAATACATTTTGTTTAAATACTTGGAAAAAAATCTAGTACAGGCCCTTTAAGTATCTCAAACTATGCACTAATGTTTGTTTTTCAAAATGGTAGTAATTATACATGTGTTTCATTGACATTTTGTATATTGTTGTGCTTCTGTTCACAGCTCCGACAAATAGTGCAGACCGTGGGTACACCTCCGGACGCAGTACTGCAGAGTGGTTTGTACACTGAAAACTACTTTGTCCTGAGGTCTGTCAGAGGAATCCCCCAATGGCAGCTCAAGGTACGTATTCTATTACTTCATTAATTCACATTTCAAATGCAACTTAAAAGGGCTTGAATTTAGAATATTGATTTTTGACTTATTTCTGATTGTTTCAAGTTTTGTTTTAAGATAAATTATCTGCCTTGGAGTAAGACTGTTTGAATTACTGGTATTTAGTTTTCAGACAGATGATTTTTCTGAAAACAAGAAAATATAAAATTAAATTAAGATAAAAAATTAAAAATATTAAATTAAATGAAGCAAATAAAAACTACACAAATCAAGATTAAGGGCACGGTACCTAATCATTTATGTTTTGTCTTAAAAACATGAAAAACAGTACTTATCCTAATTATTCTTGAGTTTATAAGCACATTTCACAACTTTCAGAGGCCAGAGCAGAGTTTTGCCATCACATCAACAACTAGCGGGCTAACTACGCACTTCCTCATTATCGGGCAATAACGTAGACAGTGCAGAGCAGACTTATTTTGACCTCAAGAGCTGCTTATACTGTACTGTAGCTCAGTTGGTAGAGTGTTTGTCCACTGATCCAAAGGTTATCATGGATCTCGCTCTCAACATTAAAAACCCCAAAAAACAACGTTGGTTGAGCGGTCAGATCCACTGACCCGCAGGTTGGCAGTGCGATTCCAGCTCCCATAGATGAATATTGTTCTTGTGTCCTTGGGCAAGACACTTGCCCCCAGTGTCTGTGTACACTGGTGTATGAATGGGTGAGTGGTTCCTTGATGTAAAGCACTTTGAGTGTCTAGAAGGTGGAAAAGCTCTATATAAAAATGTGACAATTTACCATTATTCTAAATTCAGTTAATGTTAACTTATATAGATATTTATATCTTGCAGTGAGTTCAAGTTGTATTTTCTTCTCATCATCCATTGTTTTCTCTTCTTTAGCCACTGGAACGATTTGCAGTAGAAGAGCGGGCCCTGAACTGCATGCAAGACCTCTATCTGGTAAGTCCATCCATTTCTATCTTCAGTTTGAATCTAATCCAAAGAAAATGACTACTTGTGCAAAGCATACACTGTATAATAGAAGTGGACAAAGGGAGTGTGACATCACCCGTAGCGTTTGGTTGCAAACGCGGTGGCCAGCAGGTTGCCTATGTCCATTTTTATATACAGTCTATGCTGCAAAGATGAAAATGCACACATGACAAGTATTGAGGCTTGAAACAGTCAGAGAGCCTGGGTCTGAGTGTTGCTTCTGCGTTGTAGATGGAGCACTTCATAAAGCAGCAGGACCAGTGTGATGAGCAGATTGACTGGGAGTTCTTCGTGAACCTAATGATACAGATGATGGACATTAACCCCGAGAGCAGGATCAGCGCGGCCGATGCTCTGGTCCACCCCTTCCTCTCCATGAGCCACATCCTGGGAGTCTTCCACACACAGTAGTAAGTCCTGGTTTAGCCCTGGTTTAGTCCTGGTTTAGCTCTGGTTTAGTCCTGGTTTAGTCCTGGTTTAGCCCTGTTTTAGTCCTGGTCTAGTCCTGGTTTAGTCTTGGTTTAGCCCTGGTTTAGTCCTGGTTTAGTCCTGGTTTAGTGCTGGTTAGTTATGTTTTTGTCCTGGTTTAGTCCTGGTCTAGTCCTGGTTTAGTCATGGTTTAGTCCTGGTTTAGACCCAATTACGTATCTTTCACACACAACTGTAAGTCTGTCCTGGTTTAGTCCTTGTTTTGTCCTCATTTTGTCCTGGTTTAGTCCTGATTTTGTCCTGGTTTAGTCCTGATTACCCATCCTAATTTAGTCCTGGTTTAGTCCTGGTTTGTCCTGTTTTCTGGTTTAGTCCTGATTACCCATCCTAATTTAGTCCTGGTTTAGTCCTGGTTTAGTCCTGTTTTAGTCCTGGTTTAATCCTGGTTTCATCCTGATGTAACTTTGGTTTTGTCAAGGTTTATACTCTAATGTAATTTATTTTAATATTGATAATTCTCGTAGTAGTAGTCCATAATAGTTTGGGTATTGTTTTTTGAAATGTTTTTTGCAATTTTTCCCAGCTGGAAACCTTTTCTCAGCTTGAACTTCATGTATCTACAAGCCAACATGAACCGTAAACGTACAGTATTAAATAGTGGTACCTTGTGTCAGCATAGAGTTGCATATTGAATCCTATATTTGACCCAGTGCCTCTCTTTTCAGTGTGACCCAGTCTGAGGAGATGATGCGAGGTGCTACCAAACGTTTCGACCAGGACCCTTCCATGTCCAACAACTCAGCAGCGCATGACGATGAGGACAGCACAGAGACGAGGTTTGTTTCATATTATTCTGTCATATCCAAACTACTTCAAAGACATATTGTGCTTGTATCTGCTATATAGTTATAATCTATGTGTGGATCATGATGTTATAATTTTGACATTTTAAATCTCAATATTCATCTAAAACAACTTCATAAAAGAAACAATTTCCTGAATTGTGGCCTTGAGCTGTATCAGAACAAGTATAAGACACATAGACTAGTTTACGCCCATGGACCACTATGGAACCTACTGGACGACTGAGGGATTACACAGATATAAGGCCACATGGTAAAATAAAAGACAGTACCACGATTTAATGTTGAAAATCACATTCTATTGTGTAAAGAAAGAGGTTTTTTTTTATTTTCATTGTGGCTTCAGAATCAGTATTGAGTATCGAGTCTATTCCTTAATACTGAAATCGATTTTGAAATTTTAGTATCGTGACAACACTAAAAGACACTCTATGTAACTTTTCTGTCTTCAATTTCTGAGCACTCAAAAATGTTTTGTTCACATTTTGCCCAAATTGCTGCATCACAGAAAATCCAGACTTCAAATCTATTTATATATAGTTTGTGTTTATTAGCTAGGTCTATTGAAATGCGCCTGAGTCATATTTTGCATAATCGTTCAGGCCCCTAATGGGGGCTCTCCCACCTACTAGTATACTGGCTTTCAGTATTGTTTTCCTATAACTGAAGAAGCCGCTTAGATGAGCGGCAAAACGTCTTCACTCTAAAACTTTTGAGTGTACTGGTCAGTAAAATGATTTAAAGGAATATCTGTGGCCACTAACATCTGTGGCAGTGTTTAGTCTGTGTATAAAGGTACTGACCAGTGAAAATCTCTCCTTACTTTATAATATTGTTTTTAGGGGAGCTTTGTCCAACCCATCACAGATGTCTTCTCCAGTGGACACCCCTCTCCCAGAGGAATCCCCTCTCCCAGAAGACACCCCTCTCCCAGAAGACACTCCTCTCCCAGAGGAATCCCCTCTCCCAGAAGACACCCCTCTCCCAGAAGACACTCCTCTCCCAGAGGAATCCCCTCTCCCAGAAGACACCCCTCTCCCAAGGACACTCC
>KN470754.1:6123-28280 GCA_000787095.1 Periophthalmodon schlosseri | reverse complement strand
AGAGGAGAAGAGGCGATAGGGAGAGGAGGAGAGAGAAAGAGGGGAGGAGGAGAGAGGGGGAAGACGTGGAGAAGAACTTTTAATCCAAGATCTCATGATTGTCTAAGGACTGAACAACAGAGAGCAGAAGGGAGGGAGGGAGAGGAGGGGAGTAGGAGGAGACAGAAAGAGGAGAGGAGGAAATAGGAGGAGAGAGAGAGGGAGGAGGCGACAGAAAGAGGAGAGGGAGGAGAGAGGGGGAAGAGAAGAGGTGGAGAAGAACGCATGATACAAAATCTCATAATTGTCTACGTCTAAAAACTGAATAATAAAGAGGTGGAGGGAGAAGGAGAGAGGTGAGGGGAAGAGGAGAGGAGAGGAGGAGAAGAGAGGGGGAAGAGGTGGAGAAGAACTTTGAATCCAAGATCTCATGATTGTCTCCGTCTGAAAACTGGCCGCACTAGAACTGAAATGGGGAAAAAAGCTTTTGGTTATTTTGCTTCACAGAAATATATTTGAAGGACGTGTAAAACTGGACAGAGCCACTGCAGAACTTTAATAATGTGGAAATAAACATTTATAATCAAACCTGCTCCTGTTTTTAATGATTTAAATGGACCTGTGCAATTACGTGTTTTGTATTTGTTTGTATTGTTCTGTGTTTGAACAGGTGACGCACAGGTAGAGCTATTCTGTTTTAAAACTCTCCACTACTTCTTGCATTTTTGTACTTTTCAGAACTTTTATCCCACAAACTTTTATCCCGCAAACTGCCACTTAAATGATCTAAAACTATAATAAAGACACAGGTCCTGTCCCACTAAACCAAGTCAGAATTAGAAAAACATGAAAACCTGACATATGGGACTTGAAATGTCCTGTATTATGCAAAATTGACTCTTGTAGCTTTAAGTCATGTTCTAACGTTGTTACCTCCTCAAAAACACACCTGGAGTTGGAGCTGTCTACATCTCCAAAGCTCAAAACGCTCTGTTCCACCTCGTGATGTCATGAAACAGTAGTTTTCAAGATAACAGCTACGTTTTACCTTTAGTTCGGTAGAGACTGGAAATTCCAGGGCTGAAATTATCCAGATGATTCTAGTGAAGGTGAGTGGAGTTTAAAAACACAGTGGAGCACTTCCTGTATTACCACATCATGACATCACAAGGTGGAACAGAGTGTTTTCTGCTTGAGAGAAGAACTCAGCCTAAATATGCAGGGTTTAAAAAATAAAGAAATGAGCTGCTGTTCATCTGCTTTGTCACTATAGAAAAAACCTAAACACTAACTCTCGTCCCAGAATGCTTTGCGGTCCAACAACATAACAACTCCACCAGGAAGTATAAGGAAGCCTAATGGATACACAATGATTCTAACCACTCAAGTCACTGAGGCTGGAGGCTGTTGCGTTTGCCCGAACTCTCGGACATTTTCAAGACAAACTTAAAATTCGACCTTAGTTCTTGAGACTGATTTTTTGGAAATGGTCTAAGCTTTAGTTCGTGTTTCGATTCCCTGATAGTTTCTTTTGCTGAGGCGTCAAATCCTCATCTGGTTTTGTTTTCAGTGTGAGTTAACAAGAGTTTCAAAATTCACTACGTGTCCACGCTCTCTGCCTCAGGAGCTCACAACCTAAAAGGGACGTTAGCATGGCGTTAGCATGGCGTTAGCATGGCGTTAGCATGGCGTTAGCTCCCACACCTTCACCAAACTCAAACTCACAATTTCTGCACTCAACCGCCAACTTTAACAGCTCGTTTTAAAACTACTTTTACACCACTTCATTCTTCAGTGCTCCTGCAGATGGAAATTTTGTGGTTACCGATGGCAACAGTGTTTTTTTGTTTTTGTTTTTATATATATATCTGAAATTAGACGTTGCTTTAACTTGTTGGGTGGAATATCAATGCTAAGGTTTTGGTAAATGGTCACGTTTTTATACAGCGCTTTACATCAAGGAACCACTCACCCATTCACTCACACACTCACACGCAGACACTGGGGGCGAGGTGGGTTAAGTGTCTTGCCCAAGGACACAACGACAGTATTCATCTGTGGGAGCTGGAATCGCACCGTCGACCTGTGGGTCAATGGATTCAATTCAATTTATTTTTGTAGAGCCCAAAATCACAACAGCAGTCGCCTCTTGGGGCTGAACATGAGAATTGATTTAACCAACAGAAAATTAGAAAATCAACAATGAAACAGAAACAGACGAGCAAATTAATCAACAGAAAACAAGAAAATGGAGAAGTGTCCCAGAGCGCCCCCTGTCCTTAGACCCTCCTTCTCGGGAAGGAAAAACTAAAAAAAACCCAGTGGGAAAAAGAGAAACCTCGAGGAGAACCACAGTGAAGGAGAGATCCACTCCCATGGACGAGCAGCTGCAGATGTGTCCAGGACTAATGCGCATTCAGTGGATTTGAACGCTCAACCAATGATGTTTATGTCAAGAGCGGGATTTGAACCGCCAACCTTCAGATCAGTGGACAAACGCTCTACCAACTGAGCCCAAAAAAATTCAAAAATACTTAAAAAAAAGCCTAAATAATGCATAGACTAGACAGTAGATCATAGAGCAAATGGTAAGGCGAGGCGGGTTAAGTGTCTTGCCCAAGGACACAACGACAGCATTCATCTGTGGGAGCTGGAATCGCACCGCCAACCCGTGGGTCAGCGGATCTGACCTCTCAACGAATGATGTTTTTACGCCGATACTGAGAATGTGAGTGTTGAACTAAAGTTACTCTAAACTGGAGATGGACCTGGCGCTGATGCCGCGTCTTGTTCTCGTTCCTGGGTTGAAATCGTCCCCATCTGACGCTAAAATACTACAGACCTTTTGGAGCGAAAATACTCTCTTTTTCCCTTTTACTCAACTTCAACAAGCCACGACACACACCATCTTATTACTTATTTAGATGCCATGTGGGCGGAAGGAAACAACTCAGCTTCCTGCAAAAACTTGTTCAAAAAAATCTATCTGCTAACCTGGGACCTTCTCGCAAGTTGGAGTATAAATATCTTACTCTTGTTTGGGCCTTTGAAGCTTCAGAGATGGCTTTAAATTTGTAAAAAAAACATACAAAAAGATGTGCAGTCCCCTATTTCCGTACCCGGGAGACTTGTGTGCTGCTCAGACGGATGTTGGATCAAGCGGAGAGAGCTAATTCCACTGTCGACGATAGATGGAATCTGACAAGCTCACAGATCCTGACTTGTCTCCTCTGCAGATCTCTACGGTTCCCAGAAATGTGTGTTTCCTCCTTTCTCGGCGAGGCAGTAAAAAGCTCTTTATATGGGGAAAACCTAACAAATAAATGTAACGTAACACGAGCGCTGCGTTCCGACGGCACGATTTGCTTGAAAAAAATGAACGACTCTCGACCCGGCGCACCAGCGTTATCTGCAGAGAGCATCTTAATATGGAGTCGAAAACTTGGGAACGCGCTCGGGAACATTTGTTTTAATTTTGTTTCCGCAGCTGAATGTTTATCGCTTTGCTGCTATGAAGACGTGTGCCTCCCGGTCGCTCCGCTCACGTTGTTTTAACTCGGAGGCTGAAGTAAAAACAGGAACAGATGCGTATTGTTTTTGTGTGAAAGAGGCAAGAAAGAGGACAAGGAGAGAAGGTTTTGGGTGTGTGTGGAACTGAAGTTTGGGTAAAGCGTTCCAAGTAAACACGCCAGATGTGGGAGAAAACGTGTGAACTTGCAGATATATGGAGTGTGCGACCTGTGTCACACTCTTATGGAAGTGTTTTGCAATGTTTGGGAAGTTAAGCGGTACATTTGTGAATAAACTATTAGAATTTGTGCGTGGATTGCGAAACCGTTTTAGGTTAAAAGCAATTTTGCAATTCAAAATGTTATTAATTGTGTTGAAAGGTTCTATATTACGCAAACGTGACTCTTGTGAGATTTAAACCATGTTTTAATGTCGTTACCTCTTCATAAAACATACTCAGAGTTGAGTTTGTTTCATTCACACATGTTTGAGTAACACTTTATTATTAGTCTGTCTACATCTCCAAAGCTCAAAATGCTCTGTTCCACCTTGTGATGTCATGAAGCGGTAGTTTTCAAGTTAACAGCTACGGTTTACTTTTTGTTCAGTAGAGATCGGCAATTCCAGCGCTGAAATTATCCAAGTGAAGGTGTGTGGAGTTTAAAAACACAGTGGGGCACTTCCTGTATTACATGACATCACAAGGTGGAACAGAGTGTTTTCTGTTTGAGAGAAAAACTCAGCCTAAATCTGCAGGGTTTGTGTGTTAAACATGTGTGAATGAAACAAAACACAACTCCAGGTCTGTTTGTGACGAGGAAACATTAGAACAGAGATTAAAAAAAAAAAAAATAGTGTAATATCTCTTAGCTCTTTAAATGTGTGCACTCTATGGGTCGTCTTTATTTGAGGGACTTACTGCAGCCCTAGACTCCACCGGACAAACTCGTGTTTAAAACATGGAATGCCATCCCCGACACCCACATAAACATGAAGAAATATGCATTTGGAGTCCTGTCGATCTCCGGATCCACAGACGTCTGTGAGCAGCTATTCTCCACCATGAACTATGTTAAAAACAAACACCGCTCACGCCTCACAGGCGACAGCTACAGTCCTGCGTGAAGATGAAAGTGACTTTGTACAGCCCGGAGGTTCAGGAGCAGAAGTCCCATTAACCAGGTAAAATAAATATTCATGCAGATATTTTGCAAATATTTATATTTAATATTTACATTCAACTGGGTGTGTGTGTGTTTTTTTTGTTATTATTTTTTTAAGAGTTCAAAATGTTCAAAATGTGTTTGTCATATAAATAAAATTTAATTTTCTCTGTAGCACTTCATGGATTTCATAGGCAACACACTATAGTTGTTTATACAAAGCATAAAGGTAAAAAAAAAAACAATATATACAGTGTTATCTTCATTTTAGATGCCGGGTCCAAATGGCTCTTTGGGTGTTAAAGGCCGACCCCTGAACTAGCCTGAAAACCCACCTCTTCTCCCTGGTATTTAATACTACACAGGATATCTTGATGTTTTCTTGTTCTTTTCCTCTTTATCTTGTTATCTGTATATCTGTTTGTTGTTGACTTTTATGTGAAGCACTTTGGCAAAGCTCAAGTTGTTGTAAATGTGCTGTAGAAATAAACTTAAACTGCATTAAAGGGTCAGATAAAAGCATTAAAATTTTGATTATATTCGCAATTCAATTTGGCCAGCGTCAGTCTTACCATCGACTGAGTGTCACCTGGACGTCACCCAAACCCTCTGAAGAACACGAGGTATTTTGGTTGCACAGTTGGTTTATTGTCATTCTGTTGCCGTGCCAACCTCCAAAGTGAAGGAAGCTGTCAGGATGTGGCGTCTTGTCATATTAGTTTGTTTCGACATCCTTTGGCTATTCTCGTCCACACTGAACCACGACTGAGTCAGTATTTTTAGTTTTATTAGCTTTTATTAGTCAGGTACAATTGTGGAAGAAGTACTCAATGTTGTTACTTAAGTAAAAGTACAAATACTGTGGTAAAAAGTTACACGAGAAAAAGTATTACATGAAAAAATCAGCTCAAGTAAAAGTATTTAAGTACCTGTTTAAAATGTACTTAAAGAGTAAAAAGTAAAAGTATTTCACAAGTGTTGTTTGTTTGTTAAAGTGCAAATGTTGTGATATTGATTCAAAATGAGACATATTTTGTTCAACAGAAACAACACAAATCAGTTTCTTAGTTTTTCTTATGAATTTTGTGTATTTATTTTTGTTTTCTCAAAGCTGAAGCTTGAACTCGAAAACTTTAGTCAGGATGTTTCCATAAACATGGTAAAAATAACCCTTTAAATTATATGAAAAGTACTTTTACTTTTCAGTCCAGTTCAGAAATGTAGTGGAGTAGAAAGTACAGATACTGCTCTCAAATGTAGTGAAGTAAAAGTAAAAAGTATCCACTTTAAAATGTACTTAAGTAAAGGACAGATGCTTAAAGATTCTACTTAAGTACAGTACTTCACTACTTTTACTTCGTTACCTTCCACCACTGGACAAGTAAAACTAGGAAGGAATAACATGGGAGGAAGGAGGGAGGAAGGAGGAGGGAGAGAGGAGGGAGGAACAAAAGTATGTAATAGTTAATACCAATGTCCTTTGTTGTAGTAAAGTCACATGTTAATTTGGGTCTAAACCAGGACTAAACCAGGACTAAACCAGGACTAAACCAGGTCTAAACCAGAACTAAACCGGGTCTAAACCAGGACTATCTTGGTCTAAAACCAGGTCTAAACCAGGTCTAAATCAGAACTAAACCGGGTCTAAACCAGAACTAAACTGGGTCTAAACCAGGACTAAACCAGAACTAAACAAGGCCTAAACTAGGCCTAAACCAGGTCTAAACCAGGCGTGAACCAGGACTAAACCAGGCTTAAACTGAGCTTAAACCAGGTCTAAACCAGGACTAAACCAGGTCTAAACCAGGGCTAAACCAGGACTAAACCAGGTCTAAACCAGGGCTAAACCAGGACTAAACCAGGTCTAAACCAGGGCTAAACCAGGACTAAACCAGGTCTAAACCAGGGCTAAACCAGGACTAAACCAGGTCTAAACCAGGGCTAAACCAGGACTAAACCAGGACTAAACCAGGGCTAAACCAGGACTAAACCAGGTCTAAACCAGGGCTAAACCAGGACTAAACCAGGTCTAAACCAGGACTAAACCAGGACTAAACCAGGTCTAAATGAGGACTAAACCGGGCTTTTTTTCCCCTCATATTCACTTATCTAATACCTACACCAAAACATCTCAATAAATTCCACATCACATCATCTTGAGCACATCACATTATTTGGCAGTCGATGTGTAACTTTGAAGTGAGGTAAAAAACGGAAATGGGTCATGTTTGCGTGCCACGAAAACGCATCCTGTCATTCAAGCAGAAGTCTCAGGACGACGTCTATTTTTAGCCCGGCGGACACGGCGCAGTTTAACCCAGGCAAAAACATAGACGCAATAAATAATAAATCCACTCAAGACGGAGATATTATCGCCTTCGCAGCTCCCGGCAACTCACAAAGTCTGGGCTTTTCTGTCGGCTCTAACGCTGTTGATTTTTTCTTGCCGGGGCTTTACGTGAGCCTCTGCTTCATTCCCCGGTTAGTGTCCCCACAACTGTTTTCCGAAGGACAAATTAGAGCTCTGTCGTCTTTATTAGCTAGCTCTGCGCCGATGTGCTAACCGGAGCAGATGTCTAATCAGGCTAAATGAAGACACCTGCGTAGTGTGTGACCGTTTGAGCAACGTGGGGGTTTTTTATTAGCTTTTTCTCATGAACTTCTGTCACTGTCATGTTGGGATTACAAAATGACATTTTAGAAACGCTGGGTGATTAATCTTAAAGGGCTAATACATGCTAACGATACACGTGTTATCGGCACAGACTGTGTAAAGAAGTGGACTGAGTGAGCGTGACGTCACCCACAGCGTTCGGCTCCAGTCAAATGAAGCTCGTCGAGGTCAGAGCAGTTACAGGGGCCGATTTGGAGCCGAGTTCAACATTTGAAATTCCAACCGCGAGTATCATAGCAACCAAAGAGCCAATCCGGAGCGAGGCCGTTGAAGGTAACGCCCCTTCCCGCCCGCACCGCTGGTTGAGCAGGGAGCGGGCGGTTAGTAACGCTGTCAATCAAACCTGTTGCTAACGCTAGCGGGAGGTTGGCGGTGCGACTCCAGCTCCCACAGATGAATGCTGTTGTTGTGTTCTTGGGCAAGACACTTAACCCTCCTCACCCCCAGTGTCTGTGTGCACTGGTGTGTGAATGTGTGTGTGAATGGGCGAGTGGTTCCTTCATGTAAAGCGCTTTGAGTGTCTTGAAGGTGGAAAAGTGCTGTATAAAAATGTGACCGTTTACCATTTACAATTACAGTATCTTATTATTACAACAAAAATACAGCATGGTACAATTTCTCTTGTCAGATACAGAGGTAAAAAGTTACTCAAGTAAAAGTAAAAATATGACATGAAAAAATCTACTTAAGTAAAAATATTTAAGTATCTGTTTAAAAAAAAGTATTTCACACAAGTGTTATTCATTAGTTAAAGTGTAAATGTAGTGATATTGATTCAAAATGATACATATTTTGTTCAACAGGAACAATACGAATCAATTTCTTAATTTTTTCTGATGAATTTTGTGTGTTTATTTTTATTTGCCCAAAGCCGAACTCGAAAACTTTAGTCAGGATGTTTCCGCGAACATGGTAAAAATAACCCCTCAAATCGTATGAAAAGTACTTTTTACTTATCAGTCCTGTTCAAAAATGTAGTGGAGTAGAAAGTACAGATACTGCTCTCAAATGTAGTGAAGTAAATGTGAAAAGTATACAGTGTAAATGTACATAAGTAAAGTACAGATACACCTCAGACGCTAACGCTTCATAGCAGTAAAGAGCACAGCCATATTGTAAAGAAAGTGCCCAGCTGGTTCTGCAACAAACTTGATTTTTAAATGACTCATCCTTGACTTTGAGAAACTTTTATCCAATTACTTTCACGGTCAAGGTGTGGGAAAAAATACAGCTATTCTTCCCCCCCAGACGCCTCTTACCGTACAAGGAACCATCATCTCTGTGCTATCTGCTTTGTGTGCGGCGCTAGCTCGAATGATGACCGTGGCATTTTACGACGACCAGGTATGTGAGCTCAGACAGACGGAGACGTCCAAATGAGACACACATTTTCAGGCTGCACGAGCGCTAAGTGCAGCCTCTTGTTATCTGAAATGCAACAAATTGATGGAAGGCGCAGGGACGATACCTGGTGGGAACAGAGGCGGGCGCCGTGTGAGCCGAGAGACAAAGCACCTTATTATAGCCTCAACGGTGAGCTAAGGTCATCCAGATCCAGAAATAGCATAATCGTTTTTTTTGTGAAACTTTTGGTGTAGGCCTGTGTCGTCAGGTCTGTAGATCATTAGGTAGGCTATCGCTAATTTAGCTACGGATTACAAATGAAGTGCGTAAACCATGAATCATAGACTGTTTATATAAATGGACGTAGCTGACCTGCTATCTGCCGCGTTCCAATTCACTTTGCATTGAAACATTGTCACCCCTCTGTAATTTCTGCAGTGAGCGTCATCATTTTGGTCTTAAAATGTTCGTATTAACCCGCTCTACTTGATCTTGGGGTTTTTATTTCGCTATTGTGTCCGTAACTTAAGATATGAACATTAATAACAGACAAATCAGGCGCCTTTTTTCCTCCAGGTCACTCCCGCTAGCGTTAGCAACAGGTTTGATTGACAGCGTTGCTAAGCGCCCGCTCCCCGTTAAACCAGCGGTGTGAGCCTGAAGGGGCGTTACCTTCAACAGCCTCGCTCCGGATTGGCTCTTTGGTTGCTATGATACTCACGGTCGGAATTCCAGATATGAAACTCTGCTCCAAATCGGCCCCTGTAACCGCTCTGGCCTCGATGAGCTTCATTTGACTGGAGCCGAACGCCGTGCTTCTTCATACGGTCTATGCCAATAATGCATGAATTGTGAAGCAGATTACTACTTTCATAAAAGCTCAAAGCGATGTTGGTTCAGCGGTTCTCAAGCTGTGGTCACGTAACAAAAACTGTAAACTTCAAAGAACATATCAATAAACTGCTCAAAGTCCTATTCGTCACTGTCAGCTGCGGTGCCAAGATTCATAAAAGAACAAGCCCTGCATTTTAAAACGCAAATCTGACTTCACTGCAGTGAGTTATGCATAAAACGCTAATTAGCGCACGGAGTTAAGGCATGTAGCCGACTACTGTAGAGAATATGGGCCCATAGTATAAAGAATTATAGGGCAAAATGGCTGCCAGTGTTTTGAAGGGAAAGATACGATGCACTAAAAACGCTCTAACATAAAGTGGAGATCTGCATATTTAATTTGGCTACAGATTTGAAGGTGATGGTGTTGCTGCGTAAAGCGTTTTCAAGGCAATTTGTTGATAAAAAGAGAAAGAGGTGTCAGGCGTTCGCAGCAATCAGAGGAACTCCATCAATCTGCGCTCGTATCAAACACATCTGACATGATTTTTCACAACGTGACATTTGTCTTGAGACAGAACTGACACAGCGAACAGCAGGAAGAATACATCTGCCAATCACCCTCACCGTCAAAATGTTCATTACTGTCGATCCCGGTGTAATTTATGCTGAGGTGGAGAAAGTAGCAAAAACGCTCACCTAAGTAAAAGAACGGCGCCCAAAATACTCAGGTTTGTGTGAGGAAACTGAAAAGGTATTTTTAACAATACATATATATATACATACACGGGGCGATGGTAGCGTTCGACGTAAACATCATCGTGGAGCGGTCAGATCCACTGACCCACAGACAGGGGTGGATGAAGTACTCTGTTTTATTACTTAAGTACAAGTACAGATCCACAACAAAAGAAAAATAAAATCTGTCAACTGGACAAAACGTTGTAGGAGTGAAGACGTTTGGCAGCTCGTCCAAGCCGCTTCTTCAGTTGTGGTCAGATCACTGCTGGACACTGCCTTATATCTGTCTGAAGGGAGGAGCTAACTACACTGAAACAAAAAAAACGCTTATTGTTTACAGTTTCTGTTTGTAGGCTAGGTCTATTGTGCTAGCCTAAGTGTGCACTGTGCCTGACTCTTACTTAGCGTAGTCATTCAAGCCCCTAATGAGTGATTTCACACCTATTAGCCTATTTAGTCCACCTATTTCACACCTCCTACAACGTTTTGTCCAGTTGCCTGTCCAATTTTGTCCAGTTACCTGTTTAAAAATGTATAAAATGCATTCGCCTTTAGACTCAGAGGGACTAACTAACCCTCAGGAACACTCCAGGAGCCTCAGGAACACTCCAGGAACCCTCAGGAACACTCCAGGAACCCTCAGGAACACCACACTCCAGGACGTACGTGTCATGTTCCAGTTTTGCACGATTTATACACGTGCCATTTTGCATTTGTATTTGATTTAATTGTAAATAACATTCTTTAGGCATCAGTTACATCCTATTTATAACTCCATCCTCAGACCCAAATCAAAACAAGGAAAGCAGTAGTGCTAGCCGCAGTATGCTAATATCTGTGGAGCCCTCATTAGCATGTACTGGAAATGGTGACATGTTTTTTGCATTTTACTGCTAATCAGCGGTGGATGAAGTACTCAATTTGTTACTTAAGTAAAAGTACAGACACAGAGGTTAAAAGTAAAAGTATCACGTGGAAAAATCTACTTAAGTAAAAGTATTTAAGTGCCCGTTTAAAAATGTACTTTAAGAGTAAAAAGTAAAAGTGTTGTTCGTTTGTTAAAGTGTAAATGCAGTAATATTGATTTAAAATGATTCATATTTTGTTCAACGGTAACAATATGAAGCAATGTCTTAGTTTTTCTCATGAATTGTGTGTGTTTATTTTTGTTTTGCTCAAAGCCGAAGCTTGAACCCGAAAACTTTAGTCAAGATGTTTCCTCGAACATGATAAAATAACCCCTCAAATCATATGAAAAGTACTTTTTACTTTTCAGTCCAGTTAAAAAATGTAGTGGAGTAGAAAGTACAGATACTGCTCTCAAATGTAGTGAAGTAAAAGTAAAAAGTATCCACTGTAAAATGTACTTAAGTAAAGAACAGATGCCTAAAAATTCTACTTAAGTACAGTACTGGTCTCTTTTAATGTTAATTTATTTAATGATGATTATTTATGTTTTGATTTGTTGTACTGTGATTTTAATGTCTTTCTTATTCTGTAAAGCACTTTGAATTACTTTGTGTATGAATTGTGCTGTACAAATAAACTAGGCAATGGGAAAGACTCAACCAGACAAACACATGAACAATATTTATGTAATGTTGGTCCATCAAAAAGCACGTATTATGAATATAGAATCATTTTTCTAAAGTAATGGACCGACATGTCTTTTAAGTTGCAGTAGAACCACAGTCTGTGTGAAGAAGTGAACCAAGTGAGTGTGACGTCACCCACAGCGTTCAATATTAGGAATTCCAACTGCGAGTATCATAGCAACCAAAGAGCCAATCCAGAGCGAGGCTGTTAAAGGTAACGCCCCTTCCCTCCTGCACCGCTGGTTTAGCAGGGAGCGGGCGCTTAGCAACGCTGTCAATCAACCCTGTTGCTAACGCTAGCGGGAGCAACCTCGGGGAAAGAAGGCGCCTGATTTGTCTGTTATTAATGTTTATATCTTGATTTACAGACACAATAACAAAATAAAAACACCAGGATCATGTAGAGGGTTAATACGAACATTTAAGACCAAAATGACGAGTTTGACAGCAGCAGGAGCGACAGTTTTCTAATATAAAGTGAATTGGAGCCAGAGTCGATGGAGCCAGAAGCGCGCCCATGTTCACTTCCTATTTGGAACGCGCCGATTAGCACGTTAGCTATGTCCATTTATATATACAGTATAAGAGCAGAATACAGTACGTGGTAGTTGTGGCTAGAACAGAAACGATAACGTGTAAGAACTGTACTTGAAGAATTCCACGTTTCCACACGTTGAAAAGTATAGATTGTGTTGACAGATGTTTTACTGGCGGCATATGTGACACGTTTATCGCTCCGCCTCACCACAAGAGGGCGGTGGTTTCCGGTTAGCGCCATAAACCAAAACCACGGACCTAGATCTCACGCTCTCCCACCGCCTCGAGGACGGATAAAAAGCTAATTTCCAAACATCGACGACCGAGTACGTAAGCTCACCGTATCCTGAGTGACGTTCACTTGAGTGACCTAGTTTGGGCCGTTTTTTTAAAGAAACCTGACCTCACCAATACGATTTATTCACTTGGTTACGTTTATATGCGTAACAGCTGCGTGCATTTCAAGTCGGATTATCTGATATTGTTTCGTACAGCCTGCAGATTTCCTACCTTTCCTGCTCATATGTGCGCCATGTGTGGAGGGCCGAGCGCCGCTACTACTGCGATCGTGTTCATCGCGTACGGCCTCACGACAGATACTTTACACGCGGCAGACTGAGAGACGATGGGAGGCTGAGAGACAACGATAAAATGTTCATATTAAATGCATTTACCCCTCTGCAGGCGCCAGGCTGTCTGACACTGGCTCAAATTGATTCTTAATAAGGTTTGTATGGACCTCGGATCTACTGTTGATGAGCCTAGTGAAAAGTGGACATCTCCGCATCTCTCGGCTCGCGGGGGAAACGCGATAAGGGGAGCCGAGCCGACGGAGAGCGAGGGGGAAAATGACTTTTTATAGTACTCGGCTTTAAAAAGAAATAAATTATTATTATTACGAGAGGGGAGCACATCTTGAAAACGTGTTGAAAAGAACGATCCATCAAGCAGACGCCGCAGAACAAAGCTACCGACTCAAAGGCAACGCCATTACTCATCACGAGTCACAAGCAGTTGGCATTAACCAGCTGTGGAGCGAGATGTCTTTTTGGAAGTTCTTTGGAAAAGTTTTTTTTTTTCCCCCCATACGATAAATCACTCGGAATTGCCGCAGAATGCAAGTCGGTCTTCCGGAACAGCTTGGGCTCGGTGAAGGTGATTTCTGTTTCGAGGGCTGCTGCTGCTCATTATCTATTTTGGCTCCTATTGCGAACACAGCGGCTCGTGGAAAGGGCTGGTTAAAGTGTGAAGGGAGCAGGGGCTGTACACGGCGAGCGACGGGAGGTTTGAAGACTCTCTGGAGCTCCGCGTGAACAAGAGAAGAGAAAGAGCTTATGTCTACCTCGCGTGAAAAATGTTCCCTGCTTCTGGGTTAGTGATGCGGGCGAGTCGGCTCTTTTGAGCGGCTCCTCGACGTGAGCGGCTGGATCCGGATCTCGTTTTTTTAAAAGGGCCGGTTCTTTTTCTTTCTGTTTCGTAAACATTTTTACACTTGTTTCCTCGTCACAAACAGACCTGGAGTTGTGTTTTGTTTCGTTCACACATGTTTAACACACAAACTCTGCATATTTAGACTGAATTCTTCAAACTGAAAACACTCTGTTCCACCTTGTGATGTCATGTGGTAATACAGGAAGTGCTCCACTGCATTTTTAAACTCCATACCCCTTCACTAGAATCATTTGGGTAATTTCCACCCTAGAATTGCCAATTTCTACTGAACTAAAGGTAAACAGTAGCTTGAACACTACCACTTCATGACATCACAAGGTGGAACAGAGCATTTTGAGCTTTGAAGATATAGACAGACTAATAATAAAGTGTTACTCAAACATGTGTGAATGATACATAACTCCAGGTCTGTTTTTGAGGAGGGAACAGGATTATAACATGTCTTAATGCTCAAGAGTCAATTTTGCGTAATATAGAACATTTAATTTTTATTTTTGTACTGCAACGTTTTATTTTGATTCTGCATAATTCCAAAGGCTAAACACTCTCCCTCTCTCAGTTTGAACCATTTTAAACACATGTAAGCCTTGGTCACGTCTCTCTGTGATCAGTTTGTAGATAAAATGAGTTCTCACATTGGCTTCTGTCATATAAATAAATAGTAAAAGAGCCAGTCTTTTGAACGGCTCTTTGAAATCCAAAAGATCTGGATCCCCTAAAAGAGCCGAAAGTTTGATCACTATTCTGAAGCATCATTTATCTCCTGTCTATAACTCCATCCTCGGAGCTAAATCTAAACAAGGAAAACAATAGGGCTAGCCAGTATGCTAATAGCCGTATGCTAATCAGCCAGTATGCTAATAGGGGTGAGACCAGCCATTAGGGGCCTGAATTATTATGCTAAATATGACTCAGGCACAGTTCAGCAGACCAAGCCAACAACTAGAAACTGTAAACAAACAGGTGTGTTAGCTTCAGTGTCGTTAGCTCCTCCCTTCAGACAGATATAAGGCAGTGTCCAGCAGTGATCTGACCACAACTGAAGAAGCGGCTTGGACGAGCAGCGAAACGAAACGTCTTCACTCTAAAACTTTTTAATTTACTATGGATCATACCTGGACGACGGGGGATTACACAGACTTCATCACTATTCTGGGTTTAGCGCAGATTAGCAAGTAGCACAAAACTAGCAATACCGTTTTTATGGGCTGGTTCTGAAGTCACGGGATTAAATATTATGCCAGTGTTTAATAAAATTGCAGGATTAGTCACGCCGTATGTAACTTAATACGACCACTTGAGAGAAAGAGGTGGAGTTGTCGCGTACGCTGAGTTTCGATCAACCGGAGAGTCTACCTTCTGGCTATGGTACGTTGGCAAATCGTTTAACACTGTCAGGACGCCACTCCCACACTGCGTGACTCAGCAGAACGCCCAAGTCGACTTTATGGCCTGGAATAAAGGTCACTTATAATGCGATTCACATTTTCTCTGCACATCAGTAAGTGAGCGGAGATCAGTGGAAATGGCTGAAGACTAAAGCCGCCTCCTGCCCCTCGGAGAATCTGCACTTTCACTGAGAGCTGTGCAGTTCTGTTCAGACCCTGACACTGAGCAAACTGTAAAAAGTGCTTATGTAAAGGTTTCTAAATTACCAAAAAAAAAAAAAAAAAGAAACAAAAAAATGATTAATTCAAAGTTATGCAACCCACCACCCATTGACAAGTGCTTCTCAGCCATTAAAATTACAAGGTCATGATTCACCTTTATTCATATTTGTCTTCTCTTATTGTTCTTAATTATGAATTCTTGAATATGACTTCAATCTTGTGCGTTTGCAAATCCCAAACATAAACGCCAAGACTAGAGACTTTTCCTATACTTAACCCCTTAAAGGGCCCGTATGACGCTATTTTCTGATCTGTTCTAATGTTGTTTCCTCGTCACAAACAGACGTAGAGTTGTGTTTTGTTTCATTCATGTGTAATACAGGAAGTGCTCCACTGTGTTTTTAAACTCCACACACCTTCACTAGAATCATTTGGATCATTTCAGCCCTGGAACTGCCAGGTCAAAGGTAGCGCTTAACTTGAAAACTACCACTTCGTGACATCACAAGGTGGAACAGAGCCTTTTGAGCTTTGGAGATGTAGACAGACTAATAATAAAGTGTTACTCAAACATGTGTGAACGAAACAAAACACAACTCCAGGTCTGTTTTTGAGGAGGAAACAACATTATAACATGACTTAAACCTCACAAGAGTCAGTTTTGTGTAATACAAGACCTTTAACGTCTGGTGTCTCTTATTTGAGACAAACCCGATTAAGTGTCAGTACAAAAAACATGGTAAAGTTTTTTCATTAGTTCTATTTCTTTGTCGGTTATTAGGTTCCTGGGAATTATTTTAAAGCATCCTTTTCCTACGGGGAATTGAGCAGGAAAAACGCAAAACTCTGAATCTTCAAAAGTGTTTCTCAAACGTGTGAATGAAACAGAACACAACTCCAGGTCTGTTTTTGAGGAGGTAACAACATTATAACACAGCTTTAAGTCAATTTTGCATAATATAAGACCTTTAATTAAGTAAGAAACAGTTTAAATTATTTGTTTGATGCCTCACCATGTTCAGGCTTTAGTTTTGGCTTCGCCCACCTCCCCGCTATTTTCCCGAGCTCCATTTGAAACTTTATGTAGGTGTTTAACGTCATTGTCCCATTGTTTCTGCAAACCAAACGGCCATTGTTGATAGTGTGACCTTTTACACGTCCTCAAAAATACACAAATTTCAAATCCGTGCCTGGAGACGTATTCAAAACCAAGTGAAGAGGCTGGTCTGGATTAGAGCCTCCACGCCGCCCCGGTCTGCTCCTCATTTCACCTCTTTGTGCAGCTCGCCGTGGACTTGTGCTTCTAATTACCTCCGACCTTTTGAAGCCTCGTTGCGACTTGATTTGAATCGGGGGCTCGTAAAATAAAACCTTTTATGGTGAAAATTTGGCGGGAGGCGTTTGACGGGCGAGCGTGAAGTGTTTGGCTGCTACGCGGAGGCTCGGCGTGTCCTCAGATCTCATTATTCCATCTGAAGGAGAACAGTCCCGTTCGAGATCGTATCTGTGTCAGCACTTGAATAGAACTGAGTCACTGATGTTGTTTTTCACCCAGAGTACATCTCATCAGCGCATTTAAGTGCCTAATTACGCCGGTCTTCATTAATACGAGTGGTGCGGTATAATATGGGATCATCACGCGAAGCACTGCACTCGAAGGAGTCAGAGCGGCAATATGCGTTTTATATTGCCGGTTTTCTAAAGGTTATTATCCAGATTTGAATGTAAGTAGTAGTGGTAAAATATGGTTCAGTTTCTACAGTGTTAGTATTCTTAAACCCCAAAGCTGCAAAATCAGCCCAAGAACTTATAAATGTGAAGATGTGAAAACCTTTAAGAAGATTTTAGTTGCTTTTCTTAAAGGGCTCATATCACGCGATTCTCTGATCTCTGTTCTAATGTTGTTTCCTCATCACAAACAGACCTGGAGTTGTGTTTTGTTTCATTCGCACTGTTTAAACAAACAGACCTGGAGTTGTGTTTTGTTTCATTCGCACATGTTTAACACACAAACCCTGCATATCTTCTCTCAAACTGAAAACGCTCTGTTCCACCTTGTGATGTCATGAGGTAATACAGGAAGTGCTCCACTGTGTTTTTAAACTCTCCTAAACACACCTTCACTAGAATCATTTGGATCATTTCAGGCCTGGAATTGCCAATCTCTACTGAGCTAAAGGTAAAAGGAGCTGTTAACTTGAAAACTACCACTTCATGACATCACAAGATGGAACAGAGCATTTTGAGTTTTGGAGATGTACATTGGCTTGCAAAAGTATTCATGCCCCTGGAACTTTTTCACATATTGTCACGTTACAACCACAAATTTAAATACATACTTAGCATTTTATGTGAATGAGCAACACAAAATGGCACAAGTGTGAAGTGGAAGGAAATATTTTACAAGATTTCTAAATTTAAAAAAAATAAAAAACTTAAAAGTGCAGCGAGCAAAAGTATTCAGCCTCCTTTTTCTTGAATGTAACCAATTGCTTTTAGAAGTTGCCTGATGATTTTGGAAAGACTGAATGTTGACCTAATGACTAAAGAGTCCACCTGTTTGTAATCTTGTCTCAGTATAAACGCAGCTGTGCTGTGAAGGCCACAGAAGTTTGTTAAGAGAGTGTTGGGGAGCAAACCACAAAATGAAGTCAAAGGAGGTCAGAGAAAAAGTTGTGGGGAAGTTAAAGCGGGTGAAGTCAAAGGAGGTCAGAGAAAAAGTTGTGGGGAAGTTTAAAGTGGGGCTTGGATATAAAAAGATTTCCCAAGCGTTGAACATCTCAAGGAGAACTGTTCAATCCATCATCCGGAAATGGAAAGAGTATGGCACAACTGCAAACCTACCCAGACATGGCCGTCCACCAAAATTTACAGAACGAACAAGAAGAGCACTCATCAGAGGTGCAGCCAGGAGGCCCATGGTGACTCTGGAAGAGCTGCAGAGATCCACAGCTCAGGTGGGGGAATCTGTTCACAGGACAACTATTAGTCGAGCACTACACAAATCTGGTCTTTATGGAAGAGTGGCAAGAAGAAAACCACTGTTGAAAACGATACATAAAAAGTCTCGTTTACAGTTCACTAGAAGTCATTTGGACACAGCAAACATGTGGCAGAAGGTGCTCTGGTCTGATGAGACCAAAATCCAACTTTTTGGCCTCAAAGCAAAACGCTACGTGTGGAGGAAAACTAACACTGCACATGACTCTGAACACACCATCCCCACAGTCAGACACGGTGGTGGCAGCTTCATGCTGTGGGGGAGCTTTTCTTCAGCTGGAACTGGGAAGCTGGTCAGAGTTGATGGGAAGATGGATGGAGCTAAATACAGGGCAATCTCGGAAGAAAACCTGTTGGAGTCTGCAAAAGACTTGAGACTGGGGCGGAGGTTCACCTTCCAGCAGGACAACGATCCTAAACATAAAGCCAAAGCGACAATGAAATGGTTTAAAGCGAAACATATTCATTTGTTAGAACGGCCCAGTCAAAGTCCGGACCTAAATCCAATTGAGAATCTGTGGCAAGATCTGAACACTGCAGTTCACAAACGGTCTCCATCAAATCTGACAGAGCTTGAACTTTTTTGCCTGGAAGAACGGGCAAAACTTTCAGTCTGTAGGTGCGCAAAGCTGGTGGAGACATACCCCAAAAGACTTGCAGCTGTAATTGCAGCAAAAGGCGGTTCCACAAAGTACTGCCTTAGGGGGGCTGAATACTTTTGCAAGCTGCACTTTTCAGTCTTGTTTTTTTTTTTTTTTTTAATCTGGAAATGATGTATAATTTTGTTTCTACTTCACACTTATGTACCATTTTGTGTTACTTTATCACATAATATGCAAATTAAAAAATATTTAAATTTGGGGTTGTGACTTGACAAAATTTGAAAAAGTTCCAGGGGTATGAACACTTTTGCAATTCACTGTAGACAGAATAATAATAATAAATAAAGTGTTACTCAAACATGTGTGAATGAAACAAAACACAACTCCAGGTCTGTTTATGAGGAGGTGACAACATTATAACATGGTTTAAACCTCACAAGAGTCAATTTTGTATAATATAGGACCTTTAAATAAAAATAAAATATTATCATGTTTTAATCATCGTCAGGGTGAGAATTTGAGATTTAATTAGCTAAACATTTGTTATAAATTATAACAGATCTTTCTTAAATTTGTGACTTTTTGTTGTTCTTGAAAGTATGAGGATTCCGATGATTTATCCCTCCAAGACGTGAAGCTTGCTGCCTTCATGAACATCTGGTAGAGGGTCTGCTACCAGCTTCGAGGAAATGCTGTTACTTTGCAGAATACTAAACAGTACGAGCATTACATTTATCTATCTCTGCCAGGACAAGTTACAGGTCAGATCTGTGGAGAGGCTACAGTAAAAACAGATTTTTTCGTAAGATATATCCTAGAAAAAGCCAAAAAAAATACACATAATGAAAATAAAAGTTAGATACATATGTAACGCCATAAGGTTGAACATTCCTGGTAACGCAATAACATCTCCATGGAGACAAGAAGGTGGCGAACCCTCCACCAGAAAAAAAAAAAAAATGGGGTGACAGTAGCTCAGTTGGTAAAGTGTTTCTCCACTGATCGAGCGTCGGTGGTTCAAATCCCGCTCTCGACATAAACATCACTGGTAGAGAGCGGTCAGATCCACTGAACAAAAAGTTGGCGGTGGCTGTCGTTGTGTCCTTGGGCAAGACACTTAACCCACCATAAAAAATAATTGTGCTGCTTTATCCATTAACTTATTTAAATTTTGGCTGATGAAGAAAATAGAATAGAGCATCAATTACTAAAGAAACAGACTTTTTACAATACACTGATCAGCAAAAAATAACTACTTAGTCTGAGCGTGTCTTGCCTCGTGTGTATTACAGCTCTGAGGGCGCGTTTCTATGGCAACACCAAAACAAACTCACAGCATCACAGCCACACAAATCAAATAACAACAAAATAACTTATTTGGTGGAATTCGATAATATGGAGTGATTGAAAAAGAATGAAAAAGAATGAATTTCTATTAACTTGTTACGCGAGCATGTTATAAAATGTGTTAGTGCCCAAGCAGAGGAAGGCCCAGTGCATTATGGGAACCAAGAAAGTGCAGTCTATACATTGCAAATATATTCCTTTGTTAACTTTGTTCTGTTTAACTTTCTTGTCCTTGCGTGCTGTGCAGAACAGAGATTAAGTGCCTGAACAAAGCCTATTGCCAAACATAACACTCACATTTGTTTCCAAAAAAAATGCACGAAAATCTAACAGAAACACTTCTTTCTGTCCTTCGAGCGGCGAAGTGGGGAGCCGAGTGCGTCCGGCAGATGATAAATTACAAATAAATGGACGGCATAGAAGTGAAAGGAGATTTGATGTTTGGCAAGTGCTGACCCGAGCAGGAGACACGGGGAGAATAGCACCGGGCCAAGTACGGAGCCCTGTTGAACCCCAAAGGTCAGTGCGGTCAGAGGTCAAGTGGACATTAATCGTGGTCATAAACGTCCTATTAGCAAAGTGACTCCGGATTCATTTACAACTCCCAGGAGGCTAAGATGTCACGAGGAGCTACAGGCACATACAAGATATTCATGAGTTTGATCTTCCTGCTTAAACGCACCATTTTGTGGACTCTTTACCAACCTGGTTTAGTCCTGGTTTAGTCTTTGATTAGAGGTTAGACCTGGTTTAGTTCTGGTTTTTAGTCCTAGTTTAGTCTTTGATTAGAGGTTAGTCCTGGTTTAGTCCTGGTTTAGTCTTTGATTAGAGGTTAGTCCTGGTTTAGTCCTGGTTTAGTCTTTGATTAGAGGTTAGTCCTGGTTTAGTCCTGGTTTAGTCTTTGATTAGAGGTTAGTCCTGGTTTAGTCCTGGTTTAGTCTTTGATTAGAGGTTAGTCCTGGTTTAGTCCTGGTTTAGTCTTTGATTAGAGTTTAGTCCTGGTTTAGTCCTGGTTTAATCCTTGTTCAGACCAGTTGTAATCCTGGTTTAGACCGTCACTACTTTCTGAGGTGGTACTCGGCCTCATTCAGCACAGCTGGTGTGAAGACCCTATGCTCTGCCCCTTTTCCTCCTCCTACATTCACACACCAGTGAAGTGTCTTGCCTAAGGACACAACAGCAACATTCATCTGTAGAAGCTGGATCTAACCACTCAACCAATGATGTTTTTTAGGTTGAGAGTAACCTTCAGATCAGTGAACAAACACTTTACCAATAAAACATCACTGTGGATTGTATGTTTCTTTTGTAAATTGTATTAAAAATGGGACAAACTGTGCAATGCTGGACGTCGACTGGACAGACTGCTACAAAACCAGATTATTTTGAGGGAGAATGGAATTATTACAACCCAGAAAATCATCAATTATATATATTTTTGCAAAGAATATTATTGTTATCTGTCTATTTTTTATATACAAAACAAGAGGCACCACTGAACAGAGTAGGAAAGAAACAGAACAGGGGCTGTGCAGGAAAACCACAGGATGGACAGTTGGTCACTCTGTTGTGAGATGTTGGTGATCTGGGATTTACTAGTGAGAATATTTGCAAATGTAACTCAAGGGATCTACAGCCAAACCTATTCTGCAAAATGGACTTTTCAGATCTTTATCCATGTTCTAGTCGTTTCTTCTTGTTGAGCCTCTGAAGTTGTATTTGGAGTGATTCATGTTTGAGTAAATCTTTAATCTCTTATTTTCAAGACG
>KN470753.1:20793-43617 GCA_000787095.1 Periophthalmodon schlosseri | reverse complement strand
ATGCTACGAATGCATCTTATCCACTAAACACAACCGCAAAGCTCTACAATGCTATTTTTAACCTTTACATAATACATATCATTTTGCCGCATAGTCTCAGACCTTAAGAGGATGCAAAGAGATTCAGGGAGATCCCACATGTGACCGGCCCTCTTCTGTGACAGGTGTTTTATGGGGAGGAGTGCTGTTGTTGTGGATGTCCTATCAATGATTCAATGCGGCACCTCACATGGAGAGGAGAGGAGGGGGGAAGGGGGGGAAGAGAGATGTTCACCCAGAACTTTCAATATATAATTCACGCGCTTGTCTGACGGCCTGGGTGTGAATCTGATGGATGCTCTTTCTGTCTGTTGGAAAGTCACTGTTCTTAAGACCGCAGCCGCTAGACCACTTTGAGTCTCAAGTACGCTGCCAAATGTCCCGTTAGGGTATTTTGCTCGTGGGATCTTGACACGCAAAATCACAGACGCATCATATGGCTGCACTGGAGATCGGTTTGGCCCTGTGCTGATGTGAAAAGGAAAGGGAATTTGCAATATTTGGTGGCTAATTCTAATGCTTGTTTTCAGCTAATTCCAATACTAAAAATGCATGATGCTCTGTAAATAAGATTATGCCACAGACAATTTGAGTTTCTATTAGGATGGATACTATATTAAAACGCTATAGATCTGAAGTTATTTTTACAATTGTTTTGTTAACGCAGACCTATGATGCAAAATCGACTTTTCAGAACTTTTAACCACATTAGAGTTTTTTTCCCTTCTCATTTACCCTCTCGAAGTTGTTTTTGGAGTGATTCGAGCATGTTTGAGCAATCTTTAATCGCTTATTTTCAAGACGCCATATTGCCGATCAATCCCCGTTTTACGCCCACTGCACTTTGAATTTGGCAGCGTCGCGTCGTCATTTTGGTACAAATGAAAAGCTACTTCATAGCGTGATCTACAGCCATCCATAGGAAGGGTCGACAGCTACACGGCTCTTTGTTGTGATGATGTTTATGGAGACTTGTTAATTTTATTAAGTCGTAGATGAATATTGCAATTTAAAATGCGTAATTTATAACATAATAATCCACGGGTGTCATAGATTGAAACTGTATAGTCAACACAAGCACAATAGATCTTCTTTAACAAAGGTTTGTGAGCAGGGCCATGCCTCAACTCATTCCCCAGTGCATTCTACCACTCATCAAGGCTCCTCAGTTGCACTTCACCTTAGGAAACCTGGTTAAACTCCGGTGACCGTATTTATACCCTTTTGACCCCACCCTCTCTCTCATTAGCTCCACTGTCAATCTCTAGAGCTGCATTAGAAGAGATTGCAGTCTGTATTTCTGTTGAGTGAACCAGCCCCCCTCAGAAGCCCCTTTCTGAGTCTTACCTCACCCAACTATCATCGTATCCTTTTCACTTCCGGAATCTCAAAGGCATCCGGCCTCCAGCGTTCCAGGATTACGCACCTGGTACCTACATGTTCTGCTTGTACAGTCTGTATCTTGGTCTCAGTTTTGCACACATACCTCCCTCATATCTGTCTAGCAAATACTCGTAATCTACTTTATGTTGAGGTGGGGTCCAATTAATGTACTCACCATCAAGTTTAAACACTATCACTGACTGTAAGGTTAACACATGTCTAAAGGGAAACATTATATTTGTGAAGTATAGAAAAGTCATGAGCACAGCTGAAATCTGTTTTGGGATAGAACCCATCTGCTCAAGGTTCAGAAGGCCAAAGTTGGTGTTGGTGTGCTCTGGTTTCGTGTTAAGCTCGGCCAACAAATCCAAAGAACAGCGTGCATGTAAGATGGCAGATTAGGGGAATTTGAAACGCGCGGCGCAGTCAGCGTTATGCTCGGGCTTTTGTCTTGTTATCTTCGGCAGTGAGTTGACATTATCCCCATGGATAAGGTTTTACCGTGCATGGATTACCGCGTGAGACAAGCTGCGCACGCCCCCAGGAAAATAACAGGAGAGGACCTGCTTGGATCTGGGGCCCAGTATCCCAGTGCTCTTGGCCTCCCCCTCCTCACTATTCATCAATGCCACCATCAGCACACATGGGGCTTCACACAGTAATGGCACCCGCTCTGTATGGAAACAATGTAAAGCCCAAATAAGAGAATTCCATCGCCTCCAAATAACTAGAAATCTTTTGACCCATATTATTAACTTCGGTGTCGTCGGTGTTACTTTTGGAAATAAATTTTAAAAAACAATACCTTTTCATGTAAGCACTGCACATTTCTTTAAACTCATATAGCTGCCCTGACAACTATCACCCACTATAAAGAGATTGACCCTTGCTTATACTTTGGGGATGGATTCATAATACATTTTTTTTGGTTATTCTTTGTAATATAGAACCATTTATAAGTTCAGTGAGTTAGATGCCTTCCATTGTAGCCTGATTCTCATTGTAATGCAAATCTAGAGACTGCATAGCTCACCCCTTTTTTATATAACCAATTATCTCAAACAGAAAGTACATTCATTTGAACTATAGGCCTTAGATAAAAAAGGCCATCAAAAATCACCTGACTCCAACATGGCACCTTTGCTTGTGATACTTTCCTGGCTTTATAAAACTGTGTTGGTCATCAGAATATTTGCAGTAATAATAGAAATGACAATACACTATTGGGCTTAACCGCATTACGCCACTCAATCATCTGTCCCACAAATGCCTCCAAATCCCAAACATAGTCCATTGTTCTTAATCTGCAAAGCCGGTCTATATCTTTACTATGTTCCGGCTAGCTACAGATGCATCTAACTATAAATCACATGTTCCGACGCATATGACGAAGGGGCTTAATCACCACAACAGACAACAGCTCTGCCTCTCAACATGTGTACGCCAATGGACTCCGGAGAGAATTGAAGACTTCGTTCCAGCTTAGGCCGAGCGTTTAATATCCCTGGGAACATTTGAAACGATGCCATAGCAATTTACTTCTTGTGCCTCTGAACTTCAGACAAAACCGGAGCAAGAGATCTCAATGATCACAGCCACACATGAAAGAGACTGAGGGATGTTGAGCGGTGCGGCTCTCTACAAGGCAAAGAAGTTGAAAGATGGGTTGTAATGATACACTCAGTATAGTAGTCTTCAAAACACACAGTTAAGCTGAAATGGCGTATCAATCTAACACAGTCTCAGAAAACACTTTTGTATTTCTTGTGTACAGTGGAGTTTTTCAAAGACCTGAGACTGCCAGACCAAAGAAGTGTCTTTCTTACTTAGGTGAAGATATGCAGAAATAAACATGCAGCTATAGGTATTATGCATTGGCTTATTTTGAAAGGTACTTCAAAGAGAAGTATAAGGCGTTTCTTTGAACATCCGGGTGAAGCGTTGTAAATTGAAGGTAGGTTTAGAATAAGCCTAAAGCGAAATATACATTCTCAAGTGTTCTGCTTAATACTTAATTGCAAGTAAAATATCTCTTAGGTTATGTAAGCACAGGAAAGCAAAGTGTGATATTGCAATTTAACCAATTTCACTAGTGCAAGCAGATGTTGTAAAGCTGACAGATGCATTTAAAGCTAATTCACAAACAAGTGAATCAACGTCTTGGTTACAAGTGGAGTGTATCCCTTAGCAACTTGGTCAGTGTCTAACTTGAGACATTCTATTTGTTAGTCATTCTCATTTACTGGCCATACCAAATTTAAAGGTGCACTGTGTAACTTTAATCCTTTACTAGTCCAAACTACCTCTTTGCCTAGAAATGTTATATTCTTGCCTGGAATGTTCCACAGTATGGCGTTAATCTTTCATCCTATCTTTATCAATTATGTGTTCTACTGCTTAAAAACACCCTTAAAAACATCCTTTCTATGAGCGGGATTGCTTTTCCACTGATCTGACCTGTCACTTGGTCTGTCGGTGTCACCTCAATGGAGATTCATGAATTTAAGATGCAGGGTCTGCCAAGCTGGTGACAGAAAAGTTGCATAGTGCACCTTTAAAACATTAAGCACTCACAATACAGATGTCTTTTCTATTATCTCTTTCAAACAGTAAAAAAAAAAAAACGCCATCTTGCTTCTGCATAATGTAGAGATTTGCCCGTGTCGAGTCTTAAACATTGATCTAATTTGACACTCTTGCATTAGCTGTATTACGTAATCTGTAGCACACTGCAAAATAACAGATGAATTCCGTAATCTATTTGTAATCCCATTCGACATCTACACTAAGGTGCAAAAAAGACGTGAATGGGAATGATTATGCAAGGGCCAGAGCTGTCACCGAATATAAATGACATGCTACACCCATAGCCTTGGCTTTATGCGTCTTATATTACATTATATAGGGCTGTGGAGGATTTCTGGGCCCTATAGACAAGCCAACACAATTGAAAATGATGAAACAGTTGCTCCTTTGTCATAATTTCCATGGGAATTGTGCGCAGTAACTGGTGACAAGACTGAATATTGAATAAGGAGTGATAGTCTTATCGGGTCCGGTGCACTCCTAAGATAAGAGCGCTCATTGGCGGAGAATCAGAAGAGAATGGAGGACCCCCACAGGAGAGTCTTAAATATACAAGACAGAATGGAAATAAAAAATTTGAAGCTAAGTGCGGGGAGGGAAGATGGGGACTGAACCAAACCTGGAAGTAGTGGAAGAAACGAGGGAGACATAACTTTTTTTTTTTTTTTAAAGATTCTGACATGTAGTTACAAAGTTTATCCGCAAGAGACCAGTAAAGGGGAAAATATAACAATAACTTATTACTTATTGTCAACAGCTGATGGAATAACCTACCAATCCCTTCTGTTTTATAGTATAATAATAATGCTTTTGATTTATATAGCACCTTACTTTGCATTACTCGTTCATTCTATAGGTACTTTGTAAGCCAGAGCTGCCCTGACAGTGTAAATGTGGCTGCCAATCTGCGCCAACCATCCAACCAATCAACGACAGTCATCACTGACACAAACCATTAAAATGCCACCTTGTCTATGTAGAAGTAATTTTATCTTTTGGATGTGATATTTCCTGGCCACACATATACTCAAAAAGCAATTGGCTTACTATCTGTAACAGTGAAGAGACTGGAGGAACCCCCACGAAGCAGAGTTGTACCTTAAAATAGAAGACAAATGGATATGAAAACAAGAAGCTAAGTATAGAGGCATGAATGATAGTTGGTGGAGGATGGAAGCAAAGAGAGTGCGCTCCAATGCGTGACCTGCATTGCTACAACCTCAGCTTCGCATATCACAACAGGCCTATCCATCTCCACTAGGGCCACCATAGTTCCTCTCCCAATCACTGGGGGTGGGACCAGGCCACACACCGAAGTGAATCAGCCCGACTGCCGAGACCTTCATGAAATCTACTCTTCTATTGACCAAATCAAAGAAGAAACCTGTGATATGAACAGGTTTGGGCAGCAAGTACAAAGGCTATACTCCGAAATAGATATTATTTAGTATTTCATATTTCGTGAAAGACTAAATTGAATTGTTAAAATTCTACTGTGGTTTTTGCTAGCATTGGATTGTTAGTTTGTTGTTGGTAAATCTGGAAAAAAATGATAAAAATTCTCTTTGGATGAGAGTCAAAATTCCTGCCAACTAAAAACCTAGTCCAGAAGATGTTTGAAAAGGAATAGCTATACTGTGGCAAAAATAATACAATTTTGGGCTGTTTGGTGGAGACCCAGAAAAATATCTCTAATTCAATCATCTTACCACACCCAAGCCCAGATAAATTGAGATTCTTGGCTAAAATTCTCCTCCCTTTTTGTCTCTATAAATTATGTTCTATTATGTGTTTTTACTTGAATCATTACTGAAAAAATCTAAGTCTGTTGCCATGACTCCTAATCATGCCTAACAGCCTTTTTCCTTCATCAACTCCCACCATCTTAACACGCCTGTAAAACTCCACATTAAAAGCTTTGTGAGCCGTGAATGCATTTTTATAATGGATAACTGCTGGCTTTATGCAACCGCTGGAGCTGAACTGTCCTAGTAATCCCTCAAAATAGGACCGTATATCCAGGTGACTAGGCAAGCAACTCTGTCTGCGCTTTGTACAACCTGATTCGCACAGTCAGTCTCTTGAAACTGGCTATTATTAGTTTCATCACATCCTTCCAGAAAACTGCCTCAAAGCTATACAAGGACTGCCCCACCGTCCACTTGCTTTCCGCGTTTGCAAATTGATAACGGAACTAGGGACCCTGCAGGGCTAGTAATTCAATATTGGGATCTAACAGGCTCAGATCAGATATGATGGAGCGTAATCCTCTGCAGTGCCACCACCACCCACCACCACGTCTCACGAGCGGAACTTTGGAAATCTTTCATCCATCTTCTTCGGATTTTCCCAGGGGGCTGATCCAGGTGGCTATAAGTCTTGCATGAGGTACACCACGGGAAGTGGCTCTTACGATCATGGAATATGGGACGTTATCGAAAATACAGGCATGTTTTTGTACAGTAGGATGAATCTTATAATGTGGTAATAGATTTGTGTATATATATTTTTTTATATTTATGTAGGTTTGACCCATAGACTTTATTAGCAAGGACAGTGAGCATTGCAACATCCCACAAATTAAGCTGGGAAACTATCTTGCTTCAGCCGAACTCCTAACCTGTCAAGTAGTACTTTGACGATGTTTAAATCCAGCCTAATAACGATTCTGTTTAGCTGTGCATATGACTGAAAGGTTTTTATTCTGCACTCTTCTCTTTTAATGTTACTTTTATGATTATTTATGTTTTGATTTGTTCATATTGTGATTTCATTGTGTTTCTTTTTCTATAAAGCACTTTGAATTACTTTGTGTACGAGTTGTGCTATATAAATAGACTTCCCTTGCCTTGCCTTTCCTTTAGTATTCATGTTTTAAAATCTATAATCATCTAACTACACAGACTTGAAAATGTTAAAAGTTTTGACTCCATTTAATGTCTTCTTTTCAGTTTAACTATGATCCACCCAGAGAGATTGTAACACTGTTCTGCATTCTAGTTCAGAAATGTTCAAGACTACTTCTCTTTGCTCTACTGAATGAAAGAATAAAGATGTTTCCAGCTTACACGGCCTAATTCTCAAAACCATATACCCAAGGACCAAAAGTGCACTGTGGCTAAGTAGGCATGACAGTCTGTGATTACAATGAGTGAGTTAGCGCTAGTCCCCCTGCGCTCACGTATCACAGCCAATCCTAAAGCCTGTCTTTTAAACTGCTCCATACCCTATTTCTTCTGCCACGTTCACACACCGCAATGATCGCCATGTTTATTTTCAATTAGGATTATTTCTTTCCTCGGGCTAAGAACACCTTTATTTCACAGTGGGAACAGTTAGGCCCATTAGCGCTGCTGGGTGGCTTCAAATGCATTTAGAAGAGAAGTGATGAGATACGAGATGCTGACTGTGAATGCAAACTTTTTTTCTTATTTTCAGGTCTGCCGCATTTTAAAAGGTCACAAGTGACAATTATCATTTCTCAAAAACCGCCACGCACAGTAAGTAGCTCAGACTGAAAAATACTACTCAGTCCATGCTATTAGACTGGTGAGCTTGGGACATCTAGAGTACTTTAGAATAGAGAACCATCATTAATAATTCAAACTTCCGGCTACACACATATACGGCATGTTCTCTTTTCCCATACATTAATATTTTAGCCCGGCAGGTCCCCCAGCAGGCTTCACCTCGGCTTCTGCCTGCCACCTCCCGACGGACATTTTGTCGACATAAATCAGAAAGTGACATTAAGAAGCCCCTAAGATGGCCTCTGTCAGCTCTTAAAGCAGGCAATGCCAATCTATGAGTCCCCTGACTGCTAAGTGGAAGGCGACTTAAAAACTCAGCAAGACCTTTAGTAAATGTGAAATAAGTTGTAAAAAAAAAAGGTAGCTTCAAACCAGACTTCAAAATTTTCACATATTTCTGATGATTAATTTTTTTTTTCCAGAATTATGCGGATGTATTAAAACTATATTAATAATTTCTTGAGAAATTTACCATGCCAAAAATGTGTCTTCATAAGTTTCTTTTGGCTCTTGGTCTCTAAATCGCAAGAAACCTAAGAAAGACAGTGAAATTGCAGAGGCAGTCCCACAGGAAAAGCACTGAGAGTCCCCAGGCTTTTAGCGCCATCAGCCAGCACAGACCAGAGACACAAAAGGTTAAGGTTAGAGTTAGGTCTGTAGTTGTGGTCAGGCCCAGGCAGTTCTTCTTAACTGGGGTCCACGGCCCAGACAGAGGATCAGATGTGTGTTTTTCTACTTTGTCAGGTCAAACGGATAATAACATATAATTATTACGTAACAATCTGTAATAAACATGCAACCCAAACACAACGTAACAATCTGTAATAGCACGTCATCATTACGTAACAATCAGTAATAAACATGTAACCCAAACATGATTTAATAACCTGTAATAACATGTAAATGTAACAACCTGTAACAGCATGTAATCATAACATAACAATCTGTAAAAAATATGTAACACAAACACAATGTAACAACCTCTGTAACATGTAACCCAGACATAATATAACACCTGTGTGACATGCAACTCAAATGTAATTTAACAACTTGAAATAACGCGTATCTAAGACATAATGTAACATGTATGAGCCAAACAATGTTACAACCTGGAATAACATGTAATCCAGATGTAATGAGTCTGTCAGTGTGTATCAGTCAGTTAGTCTGTATCAGTCAGTCTGTAAGTAATCCAAATGTAACACCCTGTTTCCTTGAACACAAGTAATTGCATGTTATTACCCAGAGTTACATTTTACTGCAGGTTAGTACATGACAGGCACCATTATAGATGAAGTTAGTACAATGCATCAAGGATAGTGGAAAATACAGAAATCTGAGAAATGTAACAGTAGACCCGAGACCCGAGGAGCATGGGGCTACTTGATGTTTTACTCCACCTTTAACGTGCACACAAGACTAACTTCCTATGCCTGTGTTCTCTCAACATTATTATTTCCTGGCACACAAAACTTCATTATTTCAAAGGAGTATTTTGCCTGTCAAAGCGTGCATATAAATAATGTATGCTACATCCAAACATGTTCCCTTGCCACAGTATTAATTATTTCAGAGACTGTTATACCTGTCAGTGCTAGCTTGTTTCTCTAGCGCTATGATAATGAATGTTCCTAGCCAGTGCCTTTCCTGCTGTACAATTTTTAATTATTGCACCACTTTCTTTTTTTTTTAACAAGGTTTGAGGCTGCCCATTATTCTGACATACAAAACACTAGCACGACTCCTCTATTCTCTCTCCAATACACACTCATAGCGTCATAAAATGCATGTATAATTTAGAAGATAATATATTAGCCCGATAAGCACTGCTGATTTGCATAGGCTGCTGGTTCCGTTCTATAAAGGACACATCATGTAGAGACAGTGGTGACAGAATGGAAGTGAAAATGCTTAAAAACGCAGATATGGGTAATGCCCACAGGCTAATCTGCACAGATATGAAGTCTATTAATAGAAAGGACAAAGGTGCTCGACAGTCCATTCATGATGTCTCTATGTTGTCACTTGCATCACTTTAAATTCCGTTTGGACAATATTCTAAAGACGAACAATATATTAAGAATATCTACTAGTGGAGGGTGCACCACCTGCTTGTCCTGATGGAGATGTTATTGCTTTGCCTGAATTTTTCTCAGTACAGCATTACACCTATCAATTGCCATGGAGACAAGCAGGAGGTGCAACGAAGTCAAATCTGTGGAGAGGTGAAACCAAAAACATGCACATTAGGTCAAATGCTCCAGCTAAGGTTGTCCTGACCAAGTCTAGCTCAAGATCTGGAGATAGATCCCTAGACACTACACTACGGTGCCCTCATGAAATGAACGCTAGAGAGATAAGTGAATTAATTGTATTTATTTATTGGATCTCCATTATCTTTACAAACTTAAATACTGTTCTCCTTGGGGTCAAAGTCAACATTCCCTGGAAAGCAATAACATCTCCATGGAGACAAGCAGGTGGCGTACCTCCCACTCAAAATGTTACTGTGTGCACCTTTAAATCGTCTACTTTTGTCTATCTTACTACAGCCACGCCCCATATTCTGATTTCCACCAATCAGGAGAGTGCACATCCACTTCCTGCTAAAGTGCTTATACATTGTGTGCCATTGTGGCCTAATGTATGTGCCCAGAGCGCACTTACTGTATGTGTGCTGCTTTGTAATTGGTTCCCATCAGTGTCAAGCGCAAGTGTTTCTGTGGATGTACTCAGGGCCAACACAGCCCAATGCACAAAACAGCAGAGATTTACATAGAAATGTGTGCATATTTTGACAGCTTATGACGTGTGAACCTCAAACATGCACTTCTAACATGGACAGCATTTAATTAACAAGAAGAAAAGAGAGAGAGAATAAAAAACATTAAGCTACCTGAATAACTCTTAACACTGTCATATAATCGTCATGCAAAACTTGCCCTTGAGGTTAGCTTTGCATAAAAGACAGACTTTTTTCATAAATAAACAATTGTGCTCCTATGGTGGAGCTGTAGCAGTGGAGAGGCGTTTTATCAGTGGCAGGAGTACAGGCTAGCATACATGGCTAGCCTCCCTACTGCACCCTAGATGAACCTATATGAAAACCACCACCCTCTCAACAACCCAAAAGGTGGACATGTCGCTGCATTAATAAGACCACAAATAACTTGCAGCACAAAAGTATAGCTATATTTATAATAATCATTAATGTATGTAAATGTTGATGGCATTTTCTAGTTCAGGGGTAAATTCTAAACGTTCAGTATTTTGCAATCCTGAAGCATTCCTGTTGGTGACCATGTGTTTATATTATAGTTGATAGTGCACTATGTAACTTCTGTGGTTGTGGAGGGTAGGCCTGTCACGATAACATTTTTTGTGCAATATATTGCTGAAGAAATTATAGACGATAAACGATAATATTGAAACTATAATATTCCACTGACACAATAACTTTATAGCACGATTATCTTAAAAAAAAATATTCTAAATGTACAATATAATTTAAAAAAAAAAAAAAAAAAATGTGAACTGCAATAATATAATCATCTACAAATCTAATCACAGAATAGTACAAACAAAAAGTATCCACGATTAATATTGACCAACAAAAGATATTGTTCCATCTAACATGTATTGAACAGGCCTAGTGTTGGGTCCACCACCTTCTTGTCGCCATGGAGATGATTTTGCTTTTCCTGAAATGTTTCACAAATTCAAAGCATGACATTAAACTCAAGCAGGTAACACCGCAGGGTCAAGTTACAAGTTACTGCTCTGATTTGTGGAGAGGCAACTATACTCAAAGTAAGAATTTGTGCTTTTCTAGGTATTTCAGAGTAATACAAATACCTGCAATTGAATAAATATTAATGCCACACTGTGGAACATTACAGGCACAGCAATGACATATCTGCGAAGACAAGCAGGCGCATCTTTATGAAAATACAATGCCACAAACAAACCCGCATTCTTAAACCCAACCATCATCCTTCCCTGTTGTACTTATCATTCAAACATTGGATAATAAACACATTCTGATCGCAGTCAATGGTGTACGTGTAGCGTAGGTGAGGCTGCTCGCTCATCCCTGTCTGGGGCCGAGCTGGGAGCGACTGAAGCGTGTCCCGGGACAGGCAGGAGGGCCCACCGAGGCGCCCTGACCCCCCGAGAGAGAGACAAGCGCTGGAGATAGATCTTTGTTTTTAATACCCCCTCACACGCACCACTGCCTCTACAGTAGCGCGCCAAGCAGCCTCCATGTATAGCACAGAAAACAAAAGCAATAAGTAAAACACGTGTATGTCAGCGAACGACAAATCCTGCTATCTTTTCTTTGTTGTGACAGGGAACTGGTGGTTGCCGGGGTGGCCCTGAGCTACTGGATGGAAGCTGGCCATATAACTAGACTGGTTATAGGTAGGGCTGCAACATTAATCACAATCAAATCGAAAACACAAAAGTTGCAGTTTTTGAAGTGCCGTAATTTCCTCCACAAATGTATCAATTCTTCTGCATGTGTTTAAAATGCAAACTTTGAACAGCATCCTATTATCGAAATCTAATTGCAATCACCATACTTGTCAGAAAAATCATAATTAGATATTTTTCCCAAATCATTCAGCCCCATCTCCGACATGTTTGAGAACTTCAGGGACCGGCCTCCTGCTGGTGCCCAGAGTCAGGACTAAACATGGGGAGTGTTTCAGTTTTATGCAGCTAAAACCTGGAACAGTCTTCCTGAAGATGTGAGACAGGCCTCTACTTTGACAATGTTTAAATCCAGGCACATGTTTTCATTTGTTGTATTGTGATGTTAATGTCTTTCTTTTTCTGTAAAGCACTTTGAATTACTTTGAGTAGGAATTGTGCTATACAAATAAACTTGCCTTGCCTTGCCCTAGTTACAGGCAAAGATTTGACTTTTCCTGCAGATCTTGAGGAATGCTCCCTGTTTGCATTGCTAAACAAAATCTATCTACAAAAAAGGTAAGACAATAACAGTAATAAGTGGAGAAGCACATAAATAAATTGGTCAGGTGGTCATAATGTTATGGCTGGTATAGTAATACACTGGAGTCCCTGATTTTCAAACTGTGAAATGAGGAAGTAAGTATTTAAATTGATCTTACTTTCTCCTATAGCTTTGTGAATTTAGAATTTAATGAATTCACTGTGAAGCAGCATTTTTTTCTGCTAGCCCTATGCACAAATGTATACGGTTTAAGTGGAACAGACAGCATAGGAGCATAGAAATTTGCCAACTATAGCAAGTGAAAATTGTAATATTATTCTAAAGCATAAGGTATTTTTCGTCCCTCATATGCCAGAGGAGATGGGCCCACCTCGCCCCCAATGTCTGTGTACACTGGTGTATGAATGTGTGTGTGAATGGGTGAGTGGGTCCTTGAAAGCGCTTTGAGTGCCTTGAAGGTGGAAAAGCACTATATAAAAATGTGACCATTTACCACGTATAAAGTATACATCTAAACGAACAGAACACATTATGTTTTCCTATCATTTGAAAGTCAAAATTTCAAAAACAGATGACAACTTTTGAAAGCCATTCTACCAGTGGCTAGATTTGTACCATCGATTAGACAACATGGCGGTTTCTTTATAGTCTAGTGATGCTTTTAACACACTTAGCTGCTCCTAACCCACAAGAAAGATGACCTTACTTGTATCAATATTCCGCTTAAGAACTAAATGTGTGGCTTTGAATTGCAAAAAAATGCTAAATGTGGGTGGCCATTCACCAGTGGGAATGAGGCTCCGCGGATGTGTGCATGGAATTACAACTGCACTTGACTAAGAGGGAGTGGGATGGGCCCGCAGCCAGCCACTCATCCCCATGGTTTTCCAACAGAGCGCCGTTCCAATAGCTTTCCCCATAAACTCCTCAGCCAATGGGCCCTGCATGTGGAAAATGGGGGAACATAATAGCATCGAATGTATATAACCGGATGATAGAGACGTGAGTGTGCTGGCGTTTGTGTGCATGTTTGCAGTCTGTCTGTCTGCTCTTGAATGAGGTGATGTATAGGCAAGAAGGGGCTGGAACAGATAAGGAGATATATTACTGTGCAATTGTGCTGTCACGATACTAAAATCTCAAACTCGATTTCGATACTAAGGAAGAGACTCTATACCGATTCCGATACCACAATGATAATTAAAAACACTCTTCACTTAGACAATAGAGCGTGATTTTCAACATTGAATCGTAGTACTTTCTTTTATACAACCATGTGGCCTTATATCTGCGTAATCCCTCAATTGTCCAGGTACGTTCCATAGTGGTCCATGGGCGTGTAATAGTCTTTGTGAATGTGACTTTGAATGTGACTTGTTCCTTAAAGCACTTATTACTTTGCGTACCAATTGTGCTATACTAACAAACTTGCCTTGCCTTAGTATCGATAAGTATCTGATTTTCGATATTTTTGACAACCCTACGGTGCAAATCTGTAGCGCATGCACATGTTTTTTTTTTAAGTTTTTAAAATACATTTAATTTATCAGAAGTGAGAACGTAATTTTCACGAGCAGTTTTCCAATCATACTACAAAATTACTGTGCTTGAAGGGTTTTTTGACAAATTAAATTGAAATTGCCAACAGTCAAAGTTAAATAGAAGTCACCTGGAAGTGGCTTGTTATTAAAAAAGTCAAAGTTAGTTCAAAAATAATGAACCCCAACTCTTTCCTCCTTCCTAACGCAGCTGTGTCACTATAGTTTAACAGATCCAAAACGGAACTGCGTTTTATTTCAAACATTACCGCTTCATAAAAAAACTCTTTCGAATCAATATATTCTACTCCTATGGCACAAACACAGGAAATGGGAATGTGGGAAGACAGGGGACATTTAGACAAAGGGTACTGTTCCCAAAAGACATTCATTTACATTCGCAGCGAGCAGCAGGAGCGCCGGCAATGAGCGAGGCAGAAAACAAAAATCATGTTAGCATCTTGTAGTCCACATTATGTGCAACACAACCCCATACACAACGACATTACTGCATTATCATTTTACACTGGCATTACGCAATCGAGCATATAGACAAATCCACCCAAGGCTATGTTTTGCACTCTGTTTCATCATAAGAGCAGAAAAGGTCTTTTTGGTGAATTACTCAGACTGTATTGCATGCCACAAGTTCTATTAAAGGCCCTGTACCCAACACCCTAATTTTCACATTTATCTGAGCAAAATCAATACAGACACATTGTATAAGTTCTTAAGGTCAAAATATATCAGCTATGTACTCTCTGCGTCTATTTATAAAGCGTTTCATTGTCCAAGTATCAGGAAGTGCGCAGTTAGCATGCTAGTTGTGGTTAGCTTAACCGTGGCTGCAAAACTTCGCCTCTGAAAGTTGTAAAAAAAAGCGCTTATAAACTTATCCCTGTCAACAGTTACGATGCTGGGAATGCATTTAAAATGAACTAGTTCTGTTCTGTCCAAGTATCAAGAAGTGCGTGGTTAGCATACTAGTTGTGGTTAGCTTAACCGTGACTGCAAAGCTTTGCCTCTGATATTTGTAAAAAAAAAACAAACAAAAAAAAAACACTTATAAACTCATCCCAGTCAACAGTTACGGTGCTGGGAATGCGTTTAAAGTGAACTAGTTCTGTTCTGTCCAAGTATCAGGAAATGCGCGGTTAGCATACTAGTTGTGGTTAGCTTTACGATGACTGCAAAACTTTGCCTCTGAAAGTTGTACAAAAAGGGCTTATAAACTCATCTCAGTCAATAGTTATGATGCTGGGAATGCATTTAAAATGAACTAGTTCTGTTTTGTCCAAGTATCAAGAAGTGCGCGGTTAGCATGTTAATTTTGGTTAGCTTTACCGTGACTGCAAAACTTCGCCTCTGAAAGTTGTAAAAAAAAAAGCGCTCATAAACTCATCCCAGTCAACAGTTACGATGCTGGGAATGCATTGAAAGCAAACTAGTTGTGTTTTTTATGTTTTTAATACAGTAAAAATCAGGTACAATGCCTTTAAAGTCAGGCTTTAAGGGCCAGACCAAGGTACGACCTTCATAAAAAAAACAAAACAAAAGCCGTTAGTCCATAAGGATGCACTACAGTGTTTACGCTAGGTTTATAAGATGCAAATGCTATCGACAAAGGTTATATAAAAATAAAGAGTACGGGGCTTAAACAGATCAACTGTGGCACTGAAGTAAACGGCCCACAGAAGCAATGCAATATAAAAACACATAAGATACTGCATAGGTACTGTATATCCAAGTTACTCTCCAATAACAATAACAACATAGGGAGCAAAGATGGCTAATAGTATAGAATGAAAATACTTGGCCTTATCTTGCAATAAAAGTTCAACAGACGTTTACATTTTAATTTGAGTAATCACCATGAGCCAAAAATATACTTTGTCTAAAATAAGAGTCTTGCCATTCAATCACTTTAATGGGCGCACGGACACAAGTGAGTAGAAAACTGTAGAAAACATTAGCAAGTGTATCAGTTTGTAGTGATTAGCGATTAGCAATTAGCGTAAAGGCTTAAGGCTGTATTGTATAATTTTTAAATCAGGCCTTTTTATGACAGTTTCAGGAAGTGAAGAGCGAAGATTTTTTTTAAAAAGATGCTGCACTGCAAAAAATTCATTTAAGACAGAAAAATCAAATAGAAATAAAAAACATTATGTCCTTGGGAACAATTCAGAGGACGTCACGAAATGTGTGCCTGCGTTTTCAAACCTTCAAAGTTGTAAAAAGAGCTTTTAAATTCGTCCCAGTCAATAATTACGATGCTGGGAATGCGTTTAAAATGAACTAGTCCTATTTTTCACATTTTTAATACCGAAAAAAATTAGGTACAGCACCTTTAAAGTCAGATTTAAGGGCCAAAGCAAGGTGCAAGCTTCATAAAAACACAAGAGCTGTTAGTCCTAAAGGATAAGCTACAGTATTTACGCTAAGATGCTAATGCTATCTACAAAGGTTATATAAAAATAAAGATTTTTTATAGAAAAAGGAAGATTTTTTTTTTAAAGATACTGCCCTGCAAAAATGTCATTCAAAAGAGTTATAATACAATTCAATACAATAAAAAACATAAAGTCCTTGGCAACAATTCAGAAGGATGTCACAGACTGAATGCCTAAAATGTCTGTCTACGTTTTCAAAGCTTCAATTTTATTATCAACAAGAACTATTTTTTTCATTTTTTTCCCATTCGATGAACCATTTACACCGAACACTGGAACGCGATGACTGAAGTTCACAGTTATCTTCAGAGAACATGAAGGGAGACTTGACTTGCATCAACCCTATGACACACCCCCATTTGCTTCAAAATTCCCATCAAACTCCGCTCCCGTCTGATGTAACTGGCGAGCATAATGGATGTGTTTTGGTTGACTCCAAAGTGCCACCTGTTTCATGACAGATATTTTCCCCAAATGCGAGGATAAAGATTTCACAAGTGGGCAAAAATGTCAGGCTGCTCTGCATGATGTCAACATGGAAACTGTGAGAATCGCACCGGTTCCACTGAAAATGACTTGTGTCTCTGAAAGCATTTATTAACTGAATGCGGATTTGAGGGGAGCTTTTGAGCCCTGATCTTCAGATAGGAGGTGGAGCCGAAATGATTTGCTTTTCAAATGTATAGCAGCATAAGTGATGTAGTGAAAAGAAATGAGGTAATATTTAAGAGAGCGAACCGTCGCTTCAAATTACACTTAAGAAGTACTACTTTAATAATCACTTCTGCCATAATTACTTACATCTATATTCATAATGTTAAAGGGCCCATATTATGCTATTTTCTGATCTATGTTATAATAACCCGGAGTTGTGTTTTTTTTCATTCATTCATGTTTGAGTAACCCTGCACTATTAAACTGCCTACATCTCCAAAGCTCAAAATGCTCCAATCCACCTTGTGATGTCATGAAGCTGGAGTTTACCTTTTTCCAGTAGAGACTGGGAATTCCAGGACTGAAATTATTCAAATGAGTGAAGGTGTACAGAGTTTAAAACACAGTGACATCACAAGGTGGAGCGGAGTGTTTTCAGTTTGAGAAAAGAACTCATCTTAAATATGTAAGGTCTGTGTGTTAAATATGTGTGAATGAAACAAACACAACTCCAGGTCTGTTTGTGATGAGGAACAACATTATAACAGATCAGAAAACAGCGTAATATGGACCCTCTAAATAATGTCACGATTAAAATGCCACAAGCTAAATATTATCTGTAGCTACTATTAGGCTATTAGCTTTCTGTTCTATATGGAGTAATCATACAATATCCAATGTCCAATCATATGCTAAAGATATGTAACCCAGGGGCAGAGAAGAAACATGTCACATGAGCGCCGGTCCCTCTGAAATCAATGCCATTGATGAGTTCAGCTGATAAATGAGAAGATCCTATGTAGCCAACCAGAACGCTCCACACGTGACCCACGCTAAAAATACAAGAAAAACACACAGTTCTAGTTTCCACTGCCCTTAAAAGAAGCTTTGTAAAGGAGAAAACTGCAGAAAAGTGTGTTTGGGTAGCCATATTGTAAGGATTTAGGAGTTGCAGACAAGAGTAATGAAACTTGTTGTTGGGTTGTAACTTAATTAAAATACCAGCAAAATCAATAAGTCCGTTGACTGAAAGGGCCTGAGATGGAGCTGTTCAAAGTAAGTCGGAGGTTGTGGATTATAGCAACAGCTGGTCACATGGTCACATTTTATACAGCGCTTTTCCACCTTCAAGGCACTCAAAGCTCTTTACATCGAGGGACCACTCACCTATTCACATACGCATTCATACACCAGTGTGCGGAGTCACTGGGGGCGAGGCGGGTTAAGTGTCTTGCCCAAGGACACAACAACAGCGTTCATTTGTGGGAGCTGGAATCGCACCGCCAACCTGTGGGTCAGCGGATCTGAACGCTGAACCAATAGGTCTGTGTAGATAATTACTATATCGACTCATTGTTCAACACATAACACATGGAACAGTAGTTTTGGGGGTCAGTATTTATCGTGGGCACTTTTTCTTTGCACTATTGGGAAATATTTTGTTAATTTTCTGTTCTACGATGAGATTTGAGCTGTAGGTTGAATTATGAACATCTGTGACTCATTATAGACACAAACTAACTACTTAAGTGTTGCATTTGGTTAATTATGTACTGCAGTTCAAATTTTTTAAAACAACTTTGTACATTTATAACACTGTTTCGGGGATAATTTTGCTTTATGGTTTGGTTTCCATATGATCGTTTATTGTTTATATTTACTTTGCACTTCAAAATTTGTTTTTGTGACAGGCCTATCAACTAACGATGTTTACGTCAAGAGCGGGATTTGAACCAGCAACCTTCAGATCAGTGGACAAATGCTCTACCAACTGAGTTACTGTCCCCACTTAACAAGGCTCTTTGTCGTTCTACGCCTAATACAAAAATGTTGGTTTTGCAAGGATGTTTTTAGTTTTTTCCAAGCTACATTATGATTATGTATTATTACTAATAAAGATAAGGATATTCAAATGGAGAGAACAATACCTGGTCATGGTCAAGCAATCAATACATAACATGAGTTTGCTGTTCTTTTAGGTTCAGTGTAGCTCAATGGCCAGAGCATAAACAGTAAACTCTTGCACCAAGGGTTCAAGGGTCAAATCCATTGCCTTGAACTGCTGTAAAACTATACTGCCTCGAGCATTTTTTGTCTATTTCAAAAAACTAAGTTGTAGCAGCAGCCAGTTTTGTTCCTTACTCTTAAAGTGAACGAAATATCTGTACAATGCAGTTCCATTGTTCATTGTATTTCATAAACAGACTGTGCAATTAAGGGTTCAACAAAGAAACACTGTTGTTAATGCTTTTTGTTCCTTTTAAAACTTTGTAAATATATTGTCCAAACGTGTGTGCAATATATATATAATTGCACGTATCACCATTTTGTGATTTTAGCGCAACCGATGGCCGATAAGCTCTGCAGAGATTTTTGGGCAGATTTTGATTGTTTTTCCTCAAATTATGTCATTTAAATTTACTGCAAACTGACCCACAGCCTTGTATCTTCGTATTAAAGTGTTAAAATAAAGCTTTGTGCGTATGTTATAGGCAGCAAATCGATCAAAACAAAACATCGGCCTGTGCTAGAGATTTAAGACCGATAGCCTATGCGCTAAAGAGTCCAAATATCGGTCTATCTCTACTGCAGACGCACTCACCAAGTAGTTGCTCCATAATGAAGAGCTCCCACGAGTTAGAAACCAGAGTGTCTCAAAATGTTCGTGTACTCATCTTACATCCGGCCCCACGCTGGTCCAAACATCTTCCAGGTGATTTGTGAAAGGATGTTGGCTTCGAGTCAAATAAACGCAAAGCTATCCTTCGCTATACAATGCTAAATATGCAAAATTCACAACTCCCCTGCTTTCTGCCCTCTGTCTCCTCCAGCACTTGCATCACTACGCCAGCTCCATCTGCCATATCTCTTCAAACTCCCTCTTCCGCCGCTTTGTTATGCTTCCCACATTCTCGCCTCCTTCATCCTCTGATTTCTTCCCGTTCCACCATTTTCTACCTCTCCACTTGTCCTCTGCAACCTCTTTTTTATCCCTGTATCCAACCGCTTTTTCCCGCAGCGTTTTCGAGGCACTTCCAAGCGCCACTCGCCTCCCTGTATCCTCTCATCTAAATGGGACATGTGGCCTTGCTCTATCTTGATTCCTCTAGACAGAAGGTGAGTGCGAGCCTTTCCCCCACTTCCACACCTCTGCTAGCTCTGTGTTATTTGTTTTCATAACGCAAAATACACCTCGGTCAGGGAAGACATAGCCGGAAAGCACCAGCGTCTCAACTCAACATTCAAAACAACATACGTTGGCCGGGCAGCTTTACCGTGAAGCCATATTGACAGAGGGGAAGGGAAAAAACATTCTCTGGAGGTAAGATTCATATCGGATTATAGCACCAGTGAAAGATAAAGACGAGTGGGGTGAAAAAAGTGAGAACATCCCTTGATATCAGCCAGTCCTAATGAAAACGATTTATGTTAAGCTTCTTGAGTATTCACTTGGCATGCAGTTAAAAAAGGAAATCATTAGAATTCTCAGACTGTGAGTCATATCAAAGAGTGTCCGACAAAGAGTGTTATTCTAATGGGAAGTACAGTTACATTACAGTATTTAAGGCTATAAAGCAAGAAAAGTGTTCGAAACATCAGCTGGAGTAACCAAAAGAGGACTTACGAGTTCTGTAGCGGTGGTGCGGGCGAGTGGCAGGGCCTTTACCCGGGCGCCCGTGAGTCCATCGGGTGGTCGGCTTGAACGGGACGGCCGACTGGGACGTGGGCGAGGGTAGCTTGGCAGTGGTTTTGACCGCAGGGCTGACAGTGGACGAAGATATGGAGGTGATGGTCGAAGTCTGCCCCGGTTTGGAGTTTACATGTCCATTACGTCCATTATTCACGATCCCTTTCCGGACTGCGTTTCTCGGGGTGACGTCCTTGGCGCTGGGGGGTGGTGTTAGCCGGGTGGCACGGGTGGTCGAAACAGTGACCGCAGTCCCAATAATACGGGTGCCCACGCGGTTGTGAAGGTGAGGGGCGCGGTTAGTCTCACCACCCAGAGAGCTCCCGTTGGCCGAGTGGTTGGCAGGAGGTCCCGATCGAGTTCTGGGCGCGGGGGCGGTACCATCAGCGGCTAGCAGTGTGGTAGTAGAAAGGATAGCAGTGGTAGAGGCCGCGGATGTAGTGGTTGTGGCAGGAATGTCTTGGCCCTTAGGCATGGCACTGGGTTTGGAGAGGAATATAGGATCCTGTCCAATGCTACCTTTAGCATCCACCAAGTCAGTGGGCATATAGTCCTGCACCGAACCAACCACAATCCACTTGAGGAGCATCAGGCTTAGTCCTAGTCCCACAAACCCCATAACGAGGGGGACAGCACACAGCCAGGTCTGCTGCCGAGGCCACACCGCACAGGGGCCACAGCGCAGGGGCCCCTGGGCTCTTGGCGAAGCCTGCTCGGCCCCTGGTTCCTCCAGTGTCATGGGAACAAGGGAGCTTGTGCCGGAGCGCTCACTCATCCTGTCAGGGGAGGGTGGCTGCTGCGTTTTTGTCTTGGAGAGTGAATGGGAGGTCAAACAGGTGGCCGGATGATGCAAGGGCATATACAAGGAAGGGGACGAGCCTCAGAGGAAATGTCGGGCATTTTAAGTGTATAGTCAAACACACACTGCCTTTCTCTACATGCAGAAAGAGACAGAACACAAAGTAACGCACCTACAACACACGCAGACACGCTGTCACACACTGGGCTATTAATTAAAAACTGCACAGCACTCTAATGCATTCACAAGCTGTATAAGCTGCACTCCCTCTGGCGGACAACAACCCAAACACACACACGCACACACCAGCATCTATCTACAGAGCACATGCACTTTCACGCCTGCACACAGGTTATGGACAGGTGAGAGGAGCCAAAAGGGGGGGTTGTCTCACTGTAGTTCAGCTCTAACGAAGCGAGGATAATTCCCAGGATGCTTCTCTGCCTCGTTTAAAAAAACAGACAGAAGCCGAGGCAAAAAGAACGGAGAAAGGTATTGATCCGCTGGGTGGTGAGCTTCAGACTCGCGCTGTAAATCCATGTGCGTGTGTGCGTGCGTAGATCAACACGCCAAGCTACGACAGCACCCTTCGCCCCTCTCAGCTGCATACACTCCTTAATGTGTCAGCCACCACCTTTTAGTCAAGTTCCTCAATCATTTTTACAAATAGCAGACGCGGGTAGAAATCTCCACTCTTCTTTGCAGTCTTTTAAGTTTGCCTCTTCTCCATCCCCCGCCACCCTTTTTGGCCACTCCAGCTGTCAGTAAATCCAGGCACCAAAAAGCCGGCAGAAGCCACACAAACTGTGCTCAGGGCAGGGCACACAGGACCAGATGTGCCGAGTCCAGAGGTGTAGCAGAGTATATCCGACTGGTCCAAACCGTCTGTAAAAAAGACAAAATCCACCGGAACAACAAGCCTCGTCTGCCGGATCGGCGCGTCCCGTCACCACGATGATGGATCCCGCGGAAAAAGCCCAGACTGAATGCTTGGTTTACCTCCGCTGCATTCCCACAGTGGTGCAAGGAGCAGCGGAGAGGAGGATGGAGAAACACTGAGAGAGAGAGAGAGAGAGAGAGAGAGAAGCGATGCAGGGAGGGAGGGAGTAAAAGAAGGAGGGGGCTACTGCTGCTGCTCTGAAAAATGATGCGGCGGCTGTTCTCGCTCGGCTGCAGACT
>KN470753.1:0-20783 GCA_000787095.1 Periophthalmodon schlosseri | reverse complement strand
TCTCGCTCTGCTGCAGACTGGAGAGAGACGGAGAGGCAGGAGAGGAGGAGGGAGAGAGGGAAGGAAGGAAGGAGGGATGGATGGATGGAGGGAGGGCTGCCTCAATCTGCGCTGACTGATGTGGCTCTACCGCTGCTGCTCCTATCCCATCCGGCGCGTGCTGAGTCTCTCCAATGTCCCCCATGCGCCGACGCTTCCGAAGTGACGAGCAACCGAACCATGTCTCTTTATTTTATTTTTTTCTTTTCCCACTGCACTTTGGTTGATCCCCGGGAAGGAGAAGTAAAATAAGGCTGAATGACTGACTGAGAAAGTGCGCGTGTTGGTTAAGATCCGCAGTGGAGGCAGATATAGCCCAGATAGTGTGAGGACAAGCGAAGCGGGAGCTTACGGGGGAGGATGGAGCGGGAGGAGAGGCGATGCCATAGACACACCCCAGGGAGCGGTGAGGTGGAGGACAGCAGGGAGGGGCACTCGGTAAACAAATAATAACACAAGCACGCTTCAATTCAAACCGGACCGAGTGGGGAGGGACGTGCCATCTCCACCGGGCAGCAGGGAGAGCGGGATTTACACAAGTGGGACGGGCTCAAGGCCAAAGTGGCTTTGTGGGTAATACCACGTGCTCAGATCTGACTAGGAATGACAAATGCACTCGCCAAACACTACCTGGGGTCTTTCAAGGGGATTTTAAGATTGAGTCATGTTATTTACGCATTTTGCTATAGGTGGCAGCATCAATTCTTTTCTCATAAGTAATTGAAGTGATATTGGCTGTAATAATGGTGGCACATGCTGCTTATACAGTGCATTACATAGTCTACAAAACATTGATTGTGTTTTTTTATCCTGCAGCACTCAGGATAAATGAAAAGTTGACACAATTACATTTACTATGTGATTTTTTTTATTTTTTTTTAGATTTGCACAACGTAACGGTCTGTCACCTTAGTAATGTGCCTGGAATGTTCCACAGAATGGCATTAAACATATTTATCTCCATGGAGACAAACGGGAGACTCCACAATACCAATCTACAGGTCGGATCTGTGGGGCATCAAGCCCACAGTAAAAATGCATGTTACCACTAATAATGTTATAGTGTGGAACATTTCAGGTAAAGTAATGACTCCAATCTCCATGGAGACAAGCATGGAGACTACCAGAAAAGTTACGCAGGGCACCTTCAATCAAGCAAATTTGGGGATTTTAAACAACGCTACTTAAAAATGTATATGTATAATTACATCATATGCAATAAACCTAAACTAGATATACATTTCATGAGCCTACTCCAGAATTTGCGTGTTTCCCCTCCCAATGGGGTCCAGTTTGTGGTCGCAGCGTTGAATTGGTATTGTTGAGCGTTGCTGTGGTGCCCATTTTATTGAATTTTTTGCCGGGCCGGTCGATCCTATACCCTCATGTTTAGGGGGTCAAAAATGCAATTATTTGGAGGGGGGGAATTAATAAATAAATAATAATAAGAAGAAGAAACCGATCAGGAACAGGGCCAAATATTTAGTCGGAAAAAGATGACATCATAGTTGTTTTGGGTTTTTTTTGTCTTTTTATCTAGGCTTGGGACTGCCACATTACTCACTCCTCAAAGTGGGATTAAAGCACCTTTTGTCAAGTAATGCATACTCATCACAAACTTAAGAATTGGATAACTGGATATCAAAGAATGATTTTTGTTCAGCAAATGTTTTAGAGATTTCATTTAAAAGTCAACGGAACTAAATGATAAAAAGTGTTATTAAAATTCTCTAGTTATCCGAAGCAGCAAAGGATGAAACGCGCTGTCTGTAAATGTTAAGGATTCAAGCTGCTACACATGAATAATTCTTTTGAACCATGACATGGGAGCACTTAACAAGTTTAAGAATTGTAGTTTCATATTGAAGGGAATATATGTATGAAGTAAGGGATGAAGCGAAAGAAGGAGTGCGAACAGAAAGCAAGAAAGAAAAGATCGTTTTTTTCTCGTATTATGTAACTAACTGCAGTTCAATATCCAAGACCTCCGCTAACAAAATTCAAATGCTTATTGCAAACTGCTTTGTCTCACAGCCAAAATCACAATCCACTTCAAACTTGGCAAATTCCCCCACGGACCGACTGAAACGGTGACATTTGAAATCTATTGTTTTTCGCAATAACAATTTGCATCCGCCCGAGGTTGGCGTCTTAGCTAGTTTTCATAAATAATATAAAATTGAGTGACACGGGAGCAGCGTCGTGACAGCTCCGCGCTTATTGGAAGTTGTGTAATAAATCACTTTGCTCTGTATCATCTGCTAATGCGCACGATGAGGCTGAGGTGGTTGTTTACCGGTTAAAGAGTAAAAGGTGATGCCCCGTGCTCTGAAGATGCCTTTGAACTTGACAAGCTGTCTATAGTCAGTAATTCTGTCTGCTTTTTTAGGCCCATGCAGCATTTGAACACTCCGAGGCAGAGCTGAAAAAGACGACCAAACATGCGGATTATGGGGGAATGGTTTCAATTATGTAACAGTGTTTATGAGTTTGAGTTTGAGCAAGTTTTGATATTAGTGTGCCTGTCTGCTATCCTGAGATGGCCTTGCATGAAAAGTGGAATCTTGTTGGTAAGATGAGGTGCGTAGAGTAGCCAAAAAGTTAAAATTACATTATAAGAATAGTACACAAGTAGAGGTAAAATGTAGTGCGAGCAAGCGGGAAAATATTCAAAAAGATGCTGAGTAAATGTAACTGAGCACTCTTCTATTTAAATACGAAGTGTGTCTGGCAAAGTTGATTGTTCTTTGCCAGTTTTGATTTAAAACACATTCTAGACAGTCATAAGCTGAAGTTTCAAGTTTATCACTTCCGAATATAGCTCTGACGGTCAGCTCTACGAGCCTCCTTCTGCATGTTTTTGCCATCTGCCGCCATATTGATTCTAGTTGCTAATGTAAAAAAATACAAACTCCAAGTAAAATTGTCCAAATGATCAATTTTAAATCTGTTTTTTTGGCGATTTAAAGCTTTAAATTCAGATTAATAACCATCTCTGTCTGTTACAAGTTTGTGAAAATGCATGGAAAAGCCCACTGCTGCTGGGGTCCTGACTAGAACCAGGAGGTACAAGCACATACGCCTCATGCTCAGGTCTCGTGCACAGGCTTCCTGTGGCTCCATGGCCTGGCACCAAAGTACATCTCCCACATGTTAGTGCCATATGAACCATCTCGCACTCTGACTTCAGGGACTGGCCTCCAGTTGGTTCCCAGAGTCAGGACTAAACATGGAGAATCACCGTTTCAGTTTTATGCAGCTAAAACCTGGAACAGTCTTCCTGAAGATGTGAGACAGGCCTCTACTTTGACAATGTTTAAATCCAGCCTCAAAACAGTTCTGTTTAGCTGTGCATATGACTGAAAGGTTTTTATTCTGCACTCTTCTCTTTTAATGTTAATTTTATAATGATTATTTACATTGTTTATTTGTTTGCATTGTGATTTTAATGTATTTCTTTTTTCTGTAAAGCACTTTGAATTACTTTGTGTAGGAACTGTGCTATACAAATAAACTTGCCTTGCCTTAAGATTAAACCAGCATGGCACCGACTCCCAAATAGCTTTTCGTTGATACACTGTTTTAAATAAAAAATAATGCAACTGTACGGTAACACTATTTCAAATCCACTGCAATCGCGTATGCCACTTTTTGAACAGCATTCCCTCCAAAGCAGATTTCACAGCAGCTAAAGCACTCTTTGAACTGTTGATCATTAGACCCAGTTGAAGTGGGTTGTAGAGCGTGTTTTCCTTTAGTGCAGGGGGTACTTCTCAGTTCCTGCGGGGGCAATTTGGGCCGCAGCCTTGATGAATGCTATCCCGTAACATCCATCTATGTCCCATCACACTTATATCCTCTACTAGTCGTCACTAGAAGGAGACAGCGTCCCCTGATTCAATCCCCAGCGTGTGTCCTGCTCTTAGCTATATTTATGGCTTTAGAGTGTCGGCAGGCAGTAGCACAAGTGTCTAGCCAATCACTTTTCCATCTAAATTCTGCTCTCGAGGCCTCCGCTAGTCTTTTGCACCGGTACAGATTGTCATAGATGTACATGTAGAAATAGTGATGCTGTCTCCGCCCCATACTGAGAAAGGCAAACGACTGATGGATTGCCAGCAGATGTCAGATGCTGCTGTTTCACTGTGTATGGCTCTCACTGCACTTTTCTATATTATATATGTAATGGGATGAAAGGACAATTCAGAGTGCATTTGTACTACATCTATTCCTAATGCGTTATACATTATATACAGTTTGTCTTTATGCTCTTAAAAACTTATTGAAAGTAAGAAAGGCTGCAGTCGACTATCGATCAATTAGTCGAATAAAAAGGGGCCGTGGCAAAAGCTCTCAAAACTCTCTGTATCTGAGCCAAACTGCACTCACAACCAGTGGTGGAACATAACGAAGTACAAGCAGTAAAGTATTGTATATAAGTACACATTTTAGGTATCTGTATTTTACTTAAGTGAATTTTAAAATGGATACTTTTTACTTCAACACATTTGAGAGCAGGTATCTGTACTTTCTACTCCACTACATTTTTGAACTGGACTGAAAAGTAAAAGCATTTTTATAATTGTTTGAGACCTGCCGAAAAGGCTGGGTTTATTTTTATCAACTTCATAATTTGCGCAAAGAAAAATATAAAAATAAAAACATCTAAAAAAACAATGATAGATTTAATTGTTTCTGTTGAACAAAATTCAGCACAAATCTTTATCAAAATCAGTACATTTGAAGCTTTATTATATCTCAAAATCTGCACAAAATACTTTTTACTCTTTAAGTACATTTTTAAACAGGTACTTTAATACTTAAGTAGATTTTTCCATGTGATACCTTTACTTTTACTTAATTTTCTTGCTCCGGTATCTGTACTTGTACTTAAGTAACAAAATCGAGTACTTCTTCCACCACTACTCACAACGTTACAACTGTATGAGAGTTCGTGCAAAAACAACTATTTATACAGGGGAAAAATATTAGGACGCAATGCATTTTTATAAAGACAGATTAAGCTTAAATCATGAGTTTAATCTGCTTTTTTACTTATAAAAAACAAAAATACCAAATCTTAGGATAGCTAACTCAGTCACTCACTTCTCTTTTCTGCAGCTGTCCCATATAAATCCTTATACCATATTTTTTGGACTATAAGGCGCACTTAAAATCCTTTAATTTTCTCTGAAATCGACAGTGCGCCTTATAATCCGGTGCGCCTTATGTATTAATTCTGGTTGTGCTTACTGACCTCGAACCGATTTTATGTGGTACATAGCGCTCAGAAATCTGTCAAAATGTTTTAGTACGACTTTTGTAAACTACGAAGCCGCACCGCTTGATGGATTGTCGGAGCATTACAGTTACCGTAATCAAGAGCTTCGCGGAGTAATGGCCGTGTCCCAATTCGCCAAATGCACACACGGGTGCGTCGAAGGGCACTTACGTAACTTCCGGCGCGACAAGGGCTGTCCCATTTCAATGCACCCGACGAATGTGCCCGACAAATGTGCCCTGCGTTTCCAGCGTTTCCATGGAGATCGGCCATAACCAGAGGCGTGCCTCCATGCACATTTCGCGCACTGCTATATCCCATCATGCACTGCGCCTACGCAAAAAAGAGAAGAAAATGGAGTGCGCTACGCAATACACGTTTAAATGTTTGTACTGGTTTACGTCACCTACAACAGTGCTACATGAAGCTGTTGCTGGATCGTGGATGCCTGGGCTACGGTGTCAGGCTCAAGTGTCGCCCGAGCTTTCAGGACGGAATCATCACGGAACAGCTGAGTAACACCGACGAGACTGACTCGGATAATCACGAGAGGGATCCGGGCTTGATGCCGTAATCGCCCAACTGTTAAACTCAGACACTGAAGATGAAGAATTTGATGGATTTGTGGAAGAGGAGTGAACTGAAAAAGTGAGTGTATTGTTTTGTATTTTACAACTGTGTTACAACTGTTGAATGTTGAGAGTTATTGTGAATGAGTTGAATAGTTGAATAAAGTTTGACTTACTGATTTGACTGGCTGTTTTGTTTCGCTTAATGCGCCCATAGACTGTATAAAGAAGTGAACTAAGCGAGTGTGACGTCAGTACCAGTACCACTCAAATGAAGCTCGCGATGCTAACGGTTACAGGAGCGAATTTGGAGCCAGGCAGAGCGGGTTAATATGAACATTTTAAGACCAAAATGACAAGGCTCACAGCAGCAGTTATAGAGAGAAAGCCGACAAGGTCCTAATGTAAGTCAATGGGAGCCAGGGTCAGAAGGAGCTGAAGAGCCTCCTGGCGCACTTCCTATTTGGAACGCGGCGGCTAGCGCGTTATCTATGTCCATTCATATATATGGTCTATGAATGTGCCTTATAATCCGGTGCACCTTGTGTATGAAAATAAACCCATTCATTGACACAGCACCTTGTAATCCAGTGCGCCTTATAGTCCAAAAAATAGAATCTAAAAAAAATCATTCCTTGAAGATGTAAGTGTTGGGTCATTCACAAAGCATTTACGCCTGAACTAGTAAAACATCCCTCTTGTACCACTACAATTACATCATGATCAGTTTGAGATACATTTAGCGGTTACAATTCTAAGAAGGTTTCAATCAATATTTTGCGCATTATTCCCTAACCTGAGACCTGCACCGGTTATGTTTACACGAAACTGGAACCAAAATAGCAAATCTGAAAGACAAATGTAGTATTTAGTGTAATACGACGAGGCTAGGCAAATTGTTCTGTTAATATTGTGGTGCGGTGTAGAATGGCTCCATTATTGACTTATGATAACTCCACTTCTATTGCTCACTTCTAAAACACTATCTATCTATCTGCTTCATTATAACAGTTCATTTTTAAATCTGAACTGGACAACATTGCGTTCTTCACTGTAACGATTCCCCTTGTGCATTCCTCCGTCTTGTATGGCTGTATTTTTAGACATACTTAAACAACACATGGATGACCCCACTCCCACCTTGCTTAACAGGCTTTATAGCAGTGGTTGGGTTCAAAAGTTTGTGCAGCCGGCTCTTAGTACCACTACTGACCCCCTTAATGCACTTGCTAAGATAAGTCTCCCTCTATGTTACACTCTCCAAGAACTAAATTTGACTCTACGGGGGCAGAAATTCACATCTTCACTTCACGGCCTCTTTTTGTTTGATGAAAAGTAATGTGAGCGATATGTCATCTCTGCCTTGGGTTGTGAGACTTGATGGAGCAAGACTTTTCCATTTCTTCGCAGGTGAGCGTGTGGCGGATTCCTCTTCCCTCTGGCCCTTCTGCTTTTAGTTTAAAGGGGCAGAAAGATGAGGGTTAATAAGGAGAAACCATGTTTGACTGCCTGGCTGCATCCAATCCATCCAATTCTTCAGCTCTTGTGGGATCAATGCACCCGCAAATACCCCGCAGGGCTGTGCTGTTCACACCGCGGACTCCATTTGAATGTCAGATGGGTTACCTGTCAGAACAGAACTAGAGGGGCCGGAGAAGAGAGGAGCGAGGGATTCTGGTTATGCAATGTGTCCACTGTGGGAGAAAAGGATCAGAGTTCGGGCAGGTTGGAGGCCGACTGACCCAGAAAAAAGTTTGAAGTGATTGTGTGGAGTTTCATTTGAATGGCATCAGTTGGCTAGTATTTATGTCAGCGCAAGCAATCTTCGATTTCGGAAGCTGAGCAAAGTTAGGCCTGGTTTGTACTTGGATGGGAGAGCGCTGGAAAGACAACATACTTCGCCAACCTTAGTGTGAATGTGGTGTGTGCACGGTGATTGGCAGCTGTGACTGGTTGGCACAGATTGGTAGCTGTAGCTATAACTGTAACTTACCACCATGAGAATGCAATGAGTTCATAATGCAGACAATTGTCCAATCAGGTCTTCCTCCTATGTGGTCTGCCTTTAATTTATTTTAACAGATTTTTTTTCCAAACCAAGGTTTAGTTTGTTTTCTTACCTGAGAGTTTGGACTGCTCACTAGCGCTCTTCCTCAGAGTGGCCACATGATGTTACTGTGACGTGTCCAGTCAGCTAATTTAAACAGGTTGTGGTGCTGCTTCCTCACAGTGGTCGGATGATGTTGCTGTGACGTGTTCAGTCAGCTGGTTTAAACAGGTTTTGGTGGTGTCTTCCTACCGGGACGAGGGGGATTTTTTACTCTCACACACCCGGGATACTGTCCTGAAGAAGTCAGACTGCAGATGGCGCTGTCGTCCTGCCTCCACCAGTAGGAAGACAACGCCAAAACCTGTTTGAATCAGCTGACCGGACACGCTGAAGCAGTTGAAACTGTCAGGTATAGAATAAACTAAACCTTGTTCTGGAAAAACAATCTACTTTGAGCGGCTGGAAAATCGCTATATATTATTATTACAAATAGCTGTAATCTATCATGGCTATGCAGCAGCACTGGACAAGAACAAAAGCCTGTTTTCCTTAGCAGAAATTTCTTTTTTACTTATCCTTTGATTATATTATGTTCCTTGTATGGAGCGACAGTAACTCAGTTGGTAGAGCGTTTATCCACTGATCCGACAGCTGGCGGTTTGAATCCCGCTCTCGACATAAACATCATTGGTTGAGAGGTCAGACCCACTGACCCGCAGGTTGGCGGGTGCGATCCCAGCTCCTACAGATGAATGTTGTTGTTGTGTCCTTGGGCAAGACACTTAGCCCCCTTTTTCCCCAGTGTCTGTGTACACTGGTGTATGAATGTGTGTGTGAATGGGTGAGTGGTTCCTTGATGTAAAACGCTTTGAGTGCCTTGAAGGTGGAAAAAGCGCTGTATAAAAATGTGACCATTTACCATTGACCGTATATTCAAATGGTGTTTGAACTGCTGTTAGACGTATCTTGAAAAACATACATTTTAGACATTCAACATAGATCTGACCTGTAACTTGACCTGGTAGTTAAATGTCATACTGTGGAACATTCAAGGCAAAACAATGGCATCACCATGGAGACAAGCAGGTGGAGAGATCCTCTACCAGAAAAGTTACATAGTGCACCTTTACGAATGGCTCAGTGCTTTAAGGAAATCAAACATGAAACACATTGTAACCTAACTGACAGAGAAAAGCTATGTCTCAATCTGCTTGCCGTCTTCACCACGTCCACTGTCAAACAGATCAAATAGACCTGATTATTCTGTCCTGGTCCATATCTGTATCAGGAGCTGTCCATGGTGCTGATCCCTGAGACCGGAAACCCCTCGCCCCTCCATCACGGTTTTTGCTCATGCAGCACCTATTGAACTTGTGACGGGTAGAAATCAATTTAATGTCTGAATGCTTCTGAACGCTTCACAAAATACAACTGCTAGGTCAAGTGACAGTTAAATCTATCAATGTGTATATCTTACTTTATACATATCCAATAAACAAAACTCCACTCCAGAGCCATAAGCCACCTCAAAGAACACAACAACAACGCAAACGCTATTAACTTCAAGCCCCGAGTTTTATTTTTCCGAATTAGCTTAATTGTATTACGTTTTAATGATGCATGCAAGTTGGAATATGAGCGCAGCAAAACAATACCGCCATGCCGTGCCATCACACACTGCTGTAGGCGCCATTGTCCCCGTTCAAATGCGTACGGAAAAAGTTGAGGGTCTTATCATTAGCGTGCAGCAGGCGGACAATATTACAGATGTAGCGGTAATTAAATCACAACTCCCCGACTGGAGCCATCTCAGAGATTAGCCGTGTCTATTCCTCATCGTCGGGGTCCGCCAAGTCAGAAGCTTTACAAATTACATCAGCTGGTGGGAGCAGAGGACGCCAGAGAGGAGTGGGACGCCGCTGATTGGCCACCAGAGGGCGCATCGCGTGATTTAGTTACCGTGTTTACACCGTCCTGCGGCGATGGGCATGGGGAGAGGGGTTGAGTTAGCCGAGCTCGGTGCGGGGTTGGGGACAGAGCGTTCTATTGCCTGTGTCAGCGATGATATGTTGGGGTTGTATTGAAATTCAGCCTTGTACACAAAGGGCTATTTGTTTTGTAGGAGCAGGCAGGGCTCTACTCAGTTTGAACTCAGAGTAATAACAGCAGAGTAAAGTGGTTGTGTTTTGTGCTGGGGAGTTTTGTATCATGCAATTTTGATAAGATTGTTTCTACCAAGGTTAAAAGTGTTAAGAGGGAAAGCTGTAGTAATAGTAAAAAAAATATATATATATAGCTATACAATTTAATGTTTTTTTCTATATTTCAATAAATAAAAATCACTATTAAAAGTGCATTCAACAACCAGTATTACTGTGACATGCATTTAGGCTACGTTTATGTAATAGGATCTGCTAGCTAGCTCACTGTGTCTCAAAGCTAACACTTTGAATAAAATAGGAAAACAAAATAAACAACCTATTAAAATTCAAATTAATTAAAATAAAACCTACCCAATTGCTTTTAAATGTAGAATACTTCAGTTTGCAGCGCTGTTTTAATATTTATTATGCCTCAGAATTAGCATTAGCGTTAGCATTGACACATAAACATCACATCACGTCACATCCACCCGAAGCTCCCTGTCCACTGCCTTATCTTTAAATATTTATTCATTTAAGTGTGACTCTGCAATAACCTTATAGAGAAAAAAATTGGACAGGAAGTAGTGTCACTAACAGTCAGGTTGCCGGGTGCTGTTGTGCACAGAGCCTATTTTTTTAGTGTTTATTTTTATTAAAGCCGTGAGTGGCAACAGTTGCCTGGGGGTACACTGACAGAAGACTAAGTGTCTTACCCGTGGACACGGCAAGAGCGGGCTTCAAACTGCCGACCTTTGAGTTGATGGACTTACACTCCAACTACTAGAGCCACCGCTGCCCGCTAATCCCATGTCTGACAAATGATCCCTTTTCTAATTCATTGATTTCTGATTGTAGTGATTTAATTAGAGTCAAAACAAGCACTCCTAAAAAGCTTAAAGTCCTGGCTACATCTTGTGTCCATTATGGCCGATGGACCTCCCTGTGTCCTTCAAACATCATTTGTTTGCCTTAACGCCTTAACCAGCCAATACTCCTCTGTGTAATCAAGAAAAGACTCCGTTTCCCAGCAACAAACATCAGCTGACCTCCACTGACTTATTGATGAGCACTCCATCTGCCCCCATTTTGTGTCTTCTTCAAGGGGCAGAGGGCTCTCTTAGGAGCACAATCATTGCACGGTAAGTGTCTGCTAAACTGTGAAACTATGTCTTCTGCAGATGCTATTGGCCTGTATGGGACTGTTCCTGCTTTTTTTACCAAAGCGTTTAGTGAAAAAGGAATAAATTATGTTTAAATGTGAGACTTGGTGAAAGCTTTAAATCTAATGTCAAAAGTTGTTTTCATAAAAAGGAAGTGTCTTCAATTGCCTCGGCAGATGTATCCGAAGAGGCTGAAAAGTTAATGAAGAAAACTTGTGAAGCAGATGTATGGTGCCAATCAGGGTTCCTCTTCATTTAAATGAAGGTTTTTTTAAATGCAGACAGCAAGCCAAAATCTTAAACTTTAATTTAGCCACTGTACATTCATCTGCAGCTTTGATTGTACAAACCAAGGACATTGTTTTTTAAAAAAATAATTGCTGATTCAGTTATTATTATTTATTATTTCATTCAGTGACACATGACTTTGCACTTACTTCTGTGTGAAAAATCTGCTTATTATTTTTTGTTCATCTAAGGATCCCCATTAGTCTCTGTAAACACACAGGCGGCTCTTCCTGGGCTCCACTCTTCAAAATAGATGCATTACATACATTAACAGTAAAGCACATTGACAATCAATACATAACTGCAAGTTCTGTCATAAGGGAAACAAGCAGAACACACATACACAGAAGGTAATCACAGGGTTTAGTTAGCATTAGCCATGTAGCATCTTTTCATTTACAAACATTGATTTCTTAAGATGTTTTTTAAAAGCAACATGATTGTGTATTAGCATCATTTCTTGAGGCAGCTCATTCCAGTAAGAAATGTCTGTGTATACAAAAGATTTTCTCAGTGCATTACTTGGTTTAGGCAAAGTAAAGGCTGCATATGAGGCTCGTCTTGTGTTATACCCATATCTGTTGTGGGCTGTAGCAGTGAGATCAGCCTAAAAGGTCTGCGCGTCGGCCAGACTTTATGCAACGACAGATCTAAACTACATTCCAGCCTGTCTGTCACTTTCATCCCTGACAGTGTCTGATGCATAGCATTAACATTCTTGTAAAAGGGCAGCTGAGAGCTAGTCCAGCAGCTCCATTCTGAGCTGTCTGGAGTTTGGCCAGGTCTTTGTTGGCAGCACTAGACCACACAATAGGACAACAGTACAGATGAGATAAAACAAGAGGGTGTAGTACAAGTTGCCTCGCTTCAGTTGGCATAAAAGGGGCATTTGTTCTAATTATTAAAATATTTCTACTCTATTTCTATTTCTACTTAATGTAACAGTCAAAAGTTAAACCTATGTGAGTTGTTCCTGTGTGTTTGATTTTGGTGTTTCTCTGACAGAAAGTTTTGAACCAAATAACATAGACTTTGTTTTTATTATATTCAACTTGAACCTGTTCATCGCCCAGTTATAAGCAGACATTAGCTCTTGTTGTAACATGCTATTGACCTGATCAAAGCTAGAAGAACATACATGTATAACTGTATCATCTGCACGTGTTGGTGCATTCGGTATATCATTTACAAAGACACTGTAAAGCCGAGGGCCGAGGCAGCTGAGAGACTGTTTCGTTGTTACAGAGAGTCATTAAAGGCAGCGCCTTGTTTTGCGTTAGCCAAATAACTGCTCATGAAGTGTGTAGCTGTACTTTTAAAACCATATGCTGACAGTTTAATTTGTAAAAGTTCATGATCCACAAGATGAAAGGCTGCGCTGAAATCAAGAAACAGCTCCTACCAATTGTTTGCTACCGATCTGACGTAACCGTTCATCAGTAAGAGCTGTGAGTGCTGTACTGGTTGAGTAAGCCTCAGCCTTATATCCATGTTGGACATCAGACAACAGTTCACAGCTAAATAATCATGAGTCTGTTTGCACACATCTGATTACTCAGGACAGGTGGGGTGCTTACGGGTCTACTATTTTGCCCGGTCAGTGCTTGTTGAGAATTTTTTGCCAAAGGAACTACTTTTGATATCTTCCACAAGTCTGGGTACAAACATTCATCAAAACGTAAATTGAAAATGTGACATAAAGGCTTGGCAATTCATTTAGCTGCGATCTTTAGCAGTCTTCCATTCATATAATTAATGCTCTAGGTTTATCACAGTTTAAATTGTCAAGCAGCTTAAGCATTTCTCTATTTTTAATATGTTTGAAATCAAAGTAACATAATTTGTTTTTCTAATTCTTGTTCTTGACGGCTCACCATTCACCGGCTTTGTAATGAAGGTCCCATCCAACTCAGTGATGACATTTTACTCACACATAACTTTTACATACTTGTTTACTGTTTTTACCACATTTAATTGACTTCAGTTTATTTCACTTTATTTTTCACAACGGTCGGCTAACTCAACGGACGTTATAAAAGACCACATACATACACACACGTGTGTACATACTTTTCAACACAGTTTGTATAAATGTGATCAGTACAAGTACATGCAGTATGTCCATCTTTGTTGGGCCTAGATCTGGTAGGTAAATGTATTACCTGAATTACGTTGCATACAGTAAGGGTATTATAGTAATGGTATTATAGGTTGTGTGTGTGTGTGCATATATATATATACACACACACACACACACATATATATATATATATTATTAGAGAGCGAGTCAATGTTCATATCTGAAATAATAAACACTTCATGGTTACTGTCAGTGGCTTTCTGGATCATTGTGCATTGTGCATTCAAGTATTCTGTACTTGAGCTTGGTGGCGGTAACAACATGTCACCATGGGTTTACAATGTGGAAGATGCACTTGAGGCTTCTATACCAGACATGCCAAGGTCCTTTCTTACTTAGACTGGAATGCTTTTTTGAATATAAAATGCAGTTCCTCCGCCATATTTGTTTCTGTCAAGCCTGAATATATTGTAAACTTCTGTTGCAGTATCTTCTACAGTTTCATCTAAATGCCTCTGAAACAGCCATTATTTGAATATTTGTCCCAACAAGATGGAAGATAATTCACATACTTTGTATTTTAAACTACAGATGTTCAGTTGAGCAAGTTTGATGATTTGAAGTTTTCTGATTTGTGAAACACCATTACATGAAAACAGTGAAAGATTTAAGATGGAATTATGCAGTGAACTAGTGAGCGAGGCTTTTTTTACTTCACTGGCTATGAAGAGGAATACTGCGATTAAATGGTAATTGGTCACATTTTTATATAGCACTTTTCCACCTTCAAGACACTCAAAGCACTTTACATCAAGGAACCACTCACCATTCACACGCAAAGCACTTTACATCAAGGAACCACTCACCCATTCACACGCACATTCATACACCAGGGTACGCAGACACTGGGGGCAAGGTGGGTTAAGTGTCTTGCCCAAGGGCTCAACAACAGCATTCACCTGTGGGAGCTGGAATCGCACCGCCAACCCTTGGATCAGTGGACACTTTACCAACTGAGCTACTGTCGCTGCTAAGCCTCTCCAACTGCTCATAACTTTGAATACAAATCAAATTTATAGATTTGTAAATGCAATAAAAAGTATTGACACATCATTCCATTCTAAAGGAGCCTATGATTTGAAATTGACAAAACAATATATTGTCAAAATGCAAAAAAATATGAATCTGATTTATGGTTAGTTGACTGTAAATGCCGGGCCAACATTTTAAACAAAAAAAGGGCTCAAAGTTTCTCTTCTTTATCAGGACAAACAAACCAGTTTTTCACTTAAAAATAATTTCTAAAATTTGGAAAACACACCTTATAAACTACTTCCATTTCTAATTAGGTATTTAGGTGTTGGAAGTCCCTCTGCTGTCAGCCACTGGAATGAACAAGGAGAAAATAATTTGAAGACACTTTTATCGAAGAACGAGTCTGTGGTGGTTTAGACTTTAAAACTGCTTAGGAGAAGTCTGGGGTTTTACTTGACAACTCTGACAAAATGCAAAGGAGAAGATGACTGTGGATGAATAAAACGTGTAAATGAAGCAAAATACAACTCAGGTATGTTTTTGATGAGGGGACAACAGCATAACATGGGTAAAAGTGCCTAATATGTGTCCTTAAAACCTACTGGAGAAATGTAAAGAAACTCACCCACCAGTTTTTTAGCATCTCATTTTTTTGTTTTTTTCCTCATATTTGTTCTAAAACTCTTTAATCCTAATGATCTGAAAAAGCTGCCCCTTTGTTCTCTGCACCACCTGTTAAATAATTCATGATTTACCCAATGCCATGAATGCGTTTAGTCTTACGTGTGAGCGTTGTATGGATTTGGCTTTAATTGGCCGACGGGAACGACTCCTGACCAGTGTCACCTCCAAAGGAAGCAATTAGAACAGCACTTGAACCAAAGGATTTAGACTCAAGAGGAGGAGGACTGCGTAGAATACGGTATTTACAAATGTAGCTTATTCCTAACCAGGTGTCCAACCACAACCCACCAGAGACACAAGCACAAGTTAGCATACAAAAGACGAGGCTATAGTTCCTTTTCCGGCTCTTTCTACCATAACTGAAGCCATTTTGGTTCACGGCGGGATTGGAGAAATTTGGTTATAGAGTGATTTTTGCACCACTGGGACTGGGCATTCACGACCACGCCACAAGTGGCCAGAGATATGATGATAAAACGTAAGGTGGACCTGAACAAGGGCAGTGGAGGGTAGTTACCGCTATTTTAATCAAATCGCTTGGGAGATTTTTAGTGGGTTGTGGTTTTGGTGGTTGGGCAGTTGTTAGATGGTGGCCAAAAATGTGGTGTGTTAGAGTCGGTAGTACAGGTAGAGACCACATGATACAATAATGATTAAACTGCCTTATACCAGTTCTGATAAAGATCAAAACCAGTAGGTCCAACTTAATCCTAATAATATTATTTTGTCAGTATCAATATCTCCTCAAATGAGTATCTATTTTTGATACAATTTTCAGTATGAATTAGTATCTGGGTATCGTTTCTTTTGACAACCTTTTTACAGATGCAAACATTGCGTAAAGCTTTTTTGTAAGTATCGTAGCGTTTGTTACAGAACGAGACTTAAATAGGCTTACTACTGTATATATGCACAGCAGCCCTCCTCTACCGCAACAGCAGAACCATAAGCCACCTCAGCTTCTTACCTTCACCAGTGCCATCGGATCACCAGTGTCTTTTCCAGCATTACACAGCATTACACATTAAGTTACACATCTTGTTCTTGTTGAGTTCTTGCCAGTTTCAAAACTTGAAATGGACTATGACTCAGACCTTTGAACAACTTGGGATTTGTAAGATTATATACCACTTTTTGAGATAAGAGTTATTTTGGTATTGTTTTAGTGGGTCGATATACTTACAAACTAAAAATTAAATTAAAAAAAACACTGAAAAACACTGCCATATACCGTTATAAAACTACTCCCTACATTCCTTTGATTACCTCTGCGACACCATAGGTACAGTGTGATGAATCTTAAACTACACTCGTCCCTTATGAGTGGAGTTTACAGCACGCACTTTATTTAAAACTTCCACATTATACAATAGAATAAGTTACTGGTAAGCTGCACTCACGTATCCTGGGCATGTTTTTTTATTAGTTCATTTATGAAATTCATAAATAAGCAAATTGATTCTTAATTACTTTTACTTTAAACCACACATAGACAGCATTTTCATTATTTTTGTTGTTTAAGTTGAATTTCCGTTCATACTTACCTCCATGTGGAAACTGGAAATGTTTGGGGAAGGGCCTCCAAACATTTTCCTGGTGTTAAAGTCTTATTCTTGGCACCTACCATTTGAACGATGTTTCTTCAACTAAACGTGGTGTTTTGCTATTTGTTATCAGTTATATTTCATTTGAAGTGAAGTCTACCAATTTGGATGCCTTTGTTTTCCTGTCTATGCAGTAATCCTGATGCTTATTGTATTATGAATGTTACCACTGAAATGTTTACTGATGATTCCAGTAAGTGGACCAGGTCAATTACAGTGAACCGGACCAATTACAATGGATCAGGTCAATTACAGTGACTGAGCCAATTACAGTGACTGAGCCAATTACAGTGGACCGGGCCAATTACAGTGAACCAGGCCAATTACAGTGAACCGGGTCAATTACAGTGGACTAGGCCAATTGCAGTGGACCAGGCCAATTACAGTAGCCTCATATATAAGACAGGTGTGTGCTGCATTCAGAAGAGTTTTGTGTGCAAACCACATGCTGTAAACCTATAAATATTTTCGGTGTAAATAAAAATGTCACTTTTGCGACGACTTCTCACCTCTGTTCTTCCCCGGCCATTTTAGCCCCTCCGAATGACACTACCTCACATGGAGATAAGACAGCTCTCTCTCAGAACACGTCCCTGTCATCTGTCTCATGGCGCCCTATGTACGCCGTGTCTTCTGAGGTGGTGCGGAGTTATGCTGATCAGAAGTGACAGTTCACACATACTACTGACTTAAACCTGCTCCTCTGTGGTCTCTAGAGGATCAGCCCCTCCCCCGTGCACGCGCTTCACCTGTCCGCACAAATCACATTCTATCACGTCACTTCACACAGTATGATGGGAAACCGTGAGGTAGCCATGGTTTAGATAAGAGTCGTGACAAGTCTGTATATGGCTTTAATGTAAGTTCAGTGCAAAGATAAGGTTTGTTATGTGTTGTTTACAGAGGTAAAAAAGTTACTCAAGTAAAAGTATTTAATTACCCGTTTAAAATGTACTTTAAGAGTAAAACGTAAAAGTATTTCACACAAGTGTTAAAGGTTAAATGTAGTGATACATATTTTGGTCAACAGTAGCAATACAAATCTATTTCTTTTTTTTTTTCTTATGAATTTTGTGTATTTATTTTTATTTGCTCAAAGCCGAAGCTTGAACTCAAAAACTTTAGTCAGGATGTTACCACGAACATGGTAAAAATAACCTCTCAAATCATATGAAAAGTACTTTTTTCTTTTCAGTCCAAAAATGTAGTGGAGTAGAAAGTACAGATATCTGCTCTATAGTGAGAAGTAAAAAGCACCCACTGTAAAACTGACCTAAGTAAAGTACAGATACATAAAAATTCTACTTCAGTACAGTACTTTACTACTTTTACTTCATTACGTTCCACCACAGGTTATATATATTCAGTGGTGGAAAGAGTACTGAAAATTTGTACTGTACAGTTACAAGGTTGAAAATGTACTCAATTGCAAGTATAAGTACTGCTGCCAAATTTGTACCTGTAATTAAAAATATTATTGAGTATGCCAGCTAAATACTACTCCAACTACTGGTTAGTAATATTTTTAGAAGCCTTTTAGTCTTTAACAGAAAACGTGACAGTTTAAAGACAGATTAAGTTGTTTTAAACCGAAATCTGCATATTCTCTGATCTTTGGCCAATCAGAGCAGACGGTGTAGTGCTGTTATGCGACTTTCAGAGGAACAGAGACAGCAGAGAGACAACTGTTGATTTGGGATTTGTGCTGACCAAGTCATTATGTTACTAAACATGGGGAATCAGCGTTTCAGTTTTTTGCAGCTAAAACCTGGAACAGTCTTCCTGAAGATGTGAGACAGGCCTCTACTTTGACAAAATCCAGGCTCAAAACGGTTCTGTTTAGCTGTGCATATGACTGAAAGTTTTTTATTCTGCACTCTTCTCTTTTAATGTTCATTTTATGATGATTATTTATGTTTTGATTTGTTTGTATTGTGATTTTAATGTCCTTCTTTTTCCAAAAAGCACTTACTTTATACATTACTTCGTGTATGAATTGTTCAAGTCATTTCAAGTCTTTAAACAGAAGTACCGAATACAGCTCATATTTTTGCAATTTAGATGCTTTTTAAACTAAATTGTACTACTTTGAAAAGTCATGATAACAAATAGAGATGTAAGTTGTGACAATATACAAATCTCACGGTACAATATTTTGGAGAGGCTAATAGAATTTTAGATACTTTTTACTGTTAAAGTGCCTTGAAAAGACCTTGGTGCAAATGATTACTGTGATAATCCTAACAATTAAGTGTTGTAGTCTGCATTGAAATAGAGCAAAGGATCATGGTCTATGTAGTTCCCTTGGTGTTTTAACTGTTGATGCAACAAAACAATACATTTAAGCAATGGAGTTTGTAATTGAATACCCAATATCATTGTAACACATTTGACTACAATATCATAGTATTTCACTTATTGTTACATCCATGGTAATAAATAAAAAAGTGGGGAGGGACATGTTTCACTTTGTTAATGTAAAATTAAGCAAGAGGAAAGTGTTTTGTTTTTTTGGGCATTTTTTTTTTTAGGATAAGCATCAAGTCATTTCAAGTCACAGGGCTCAAGTCTGAGACAAGTCTCGAGTCACTGACCTTCAAGTCGAGTCCCAAACCTGAGTCCATTTTATCAAGTCTCAAGTCCTTAAAATAGTGACTCAAGTCAGACTCGAGTCCAAGTCACGACTTGCAAGTCCCCACCTCTGGTACTTAACAACTCCTTTGATTTTTGTGATCTGCAGTTGCAGGGCTTGAATTCAACTGAATTAACTGAGCGCAAATCTATTCAAAAAGTATAATTATCCCAAAATATAAATAGTATAAATAGTGAATATTTGTAGTTACCACCACTTATCTTACTGATTTGAAATAGGGTTTCATAGTGTTTCTAGTTTAAAATTTGTGCAGTGACTGTTGCATTATTTGAACCGAGCAACATATTAACCTAATCTGCTGTTGGGAAAGCGAGAAATATCAAAAAATCTCTAGCAACTTCAGATGTGTAAAGGTGATAACAGCGCTCTCTGCCACCTAACACCTCAGTATAGACTTCAGAACTTATAGAATCTTAAGAACATGCTTTTTGAGTTTTTCAAAGTAAAAGTTCCAGAATTGCCTTCCTTGCCCCCATTATGAAATATGATCCAGTGATGCGCGGTGCCAAACACAGTCACAAACAGCATTGGTAATAATAGGTGTTGCGTGGGCCATTAGACATGTGAAATGGAACAATGACTATAGGGCAATGTTTTCTGTTCTGTTCATAATTACATAATTGTTACTTTTCCAAATGACAACATGATATCATTTGTTTATTTAAACACATAAAGTGAAAGCAATACCGTGCCCACTCCCCTGCACAAGCACAGTTTGTAGTCTAAACACTATAACATTATACTATGAATACTTAGAAGAACAAATGAATTCATAGAGTAGTCATTTGTCACTGTGGGGAATTATTAGGCATGGTGAATATTTTGCAGTCAAATGTAGTTCCTTAGTTTAGTTCTTTTTTGTAGTTTGTATACTGACATCACTTTTACAAGAAAAGAAAAATGTAGGACATCAGAAGTAGGGAAACTTTTACAGGGTCACTATGTAAGTTTTTAGGTGGAGGGGCTGTAACCTTCTGTTCTCTATTCTCTGTGGAAATGTTCCACAAAGCAGCATAAAACTTTGCAAACTCCATGGAGACAAGCCAGCCTCACCAACAAACCAAGTATTTTTGAGGGCAATAAAAGTACTTTAAACAAATCTGAGATAGATTATTAGAACATTTTTGTGAGACAAGCAGTTGACGGACCTGCCACCAATAACATACAAACATGCATACATACATATATATATACAT
>JACM01012045.1:0-20358 GCA_000787095.1 Periophthalmodon schlosseri | reverse complement strand
TATATATATATATGGAGGACTTCCTCCATTGAGACAGATATTTGTGCCATTACCAGAGCTGCATCAGAACTGGAGAACCTGCTTAGAAGAGAGGCCAAACATATTCACTCTAAAATCGTTGCAACATTCACCCACTGCCTGAAATAAAAACACGTAATCCACATTACCTGTCTGTAGTTGTCCAAAGTCATCGCATTCGCTCTTTTATGCATTTCTATTGAAAATAATTTAACCTGTTTTTGATTTAATCAATACTCACTGTTCAACACGGAGTCGTACTCGTAAGCCTGGGACATAAAGTGCGGTAGAGTGAGGATGAGGGCACTCACTGACATCAGTAGACCTCCCACTCCAATGTAGCGCGGTCTGTGGACTCTGTGCCCGAAGTAACTCACAAACACGATCAGGACTGTGTTACTCACCTGAATGAAAAACACACAGACACATAAGAGGACATACTTACTGTTAAAGTTTGCACAGAAGACAAGTGAACGATTTGCGTAATCAACTAAACTACAATAGTAAAACCAATCAACCAATGGGACTTACATGTGGGAATGTAGGAAGTTCAATTTGTATGGTTCCTTTTTGAGTTTTGTAATGATAAAAGAACTCTAAAACTGTCTATGCAATAGTGTTAAATAGGTAAATGTTGTAATAGTATTAGCTGGGTTGGGCAATAGTAAAGCCAAAAATGTGGTAGGACCAACAAGGGTGAGCAGTGAAGCGGCGATTTCCTAAAGATGAATCATGTAGCTAGGCTGATGTTATTGTCACTCAAAACGCATGGTCATTGTCAATGCAGGAGAGAACACAAAAACAGTAAGACATTTCAAAATACTCAATAGTGTTTTGTTTTTGCTTAGATGTCAAAAGCTGTGAAATAAACCGATCTGGAGTTGTAACTTGATTCTTCGGATGACGTCTGAACTGTAAGAGAAAAGATACTGAACAAAGTGTCAGCACAATGACCTGTGCTCAGAATCAAACCATGAGTCATTTTGATCTTCCACAGAGGCATGGAGGACTACAGCTCATGCAGATGTATAAAGTATGGTATACAGTACAATGTATCGTAGGCCAAAGTTTGTATTAGTTTAGCCCTGGTATTGCCCTATATAAAGTTGAGTCTTGATTTAGCACAATTAAAATAAAATACACTATGCTGTCATTTAAAGGATACCTAAATATTTATATTATAATATGACAGTAAACAGTTAACGGTGCACTATGTAACATTTCATCATGCATTTTATCAAGTATAGGTGTTTTTATTGCTGAAAAATTCCTTGAAAAGCATGCATTTTTACTATGGGCTAACTCTCCACAGATCTGGCCTGTAACTTGGCTAGGTGGTATCTTTTGCTTGTCTCCATAGAGATAAGTTAAATGCCATACTGTGGAACACTTTCGCAAACAATATCTCCAAAAAAGTTACATAGTGACTTTTAAACTTAATTCCCTGATTGATTTTCAGCATGCAGAAGTAATTTTCCTCATTAAACAACACTGTGTTTAATCAGCAATGAAACTTTTCCAAAATACATAGAGCCCACTTGTATGTGAGGAAGTGCTGCCTGTTCTCTAGTTCCTCTGTTGTCATCGGTAACCTTGAAATAAAGCTATCTCTATCTTGGGAGATGTTTGTGTTGGCTCTTGCCAGGAGGAAAATGACCAGTTGAGACCTAGTTTATGGACCTGATTCAATATCGGTTTGATTAGAATTCAGTTTAACAATGATAATGTCTTAAATGCATTAGCCACCTGGTACAGCCACACTTGCCCTGGGGTTGATGAAACAAAACATGGATGCAGTTTGCATCAACAACCTCTCTGACCACTACCAATCACTCACACTCAGCATTCACACAGCAATTTGTTTTGCCCAAGGACATAATGGCAGTGTGGAGTGACTAGGCTTAAATGTTCAGTCCTGGTTTAGCCCTGGTTCAGGCCTGGTTTAGGCCTGGTCTAGTCCTGGTCTAGTCCCTCACCTCATGCAGGGAGGAGATGGTCCCAGAGGAGTAGCTGCTCAGGCCAAAGCGTCGCTCGATGGTAGTAATGGTGCTCTTGAAGTAGGAGCTGTAGAGGAGCTGAGAGAGCTGCAGGAGGCCATGGCACAGCACAAACAGCTGGAATGCAACACAGCATATTTAATGTCAACATTTTCAATTTAACATAAAACAATGGATTTAACATTTAGAAATGTATTTTTATTGTTGTTATTGTTATTATTATTATACATATTATATATTTTATCTTCACACATGTGTGATGTACCATTTTGAAGCAGGAGTTAGTAGTCGCTCCTGTAATCGTTAAAAGAACACATTATGTCAGCAATGGCCACATCTTGAAATGCTAAACCCAGAACTAAACCTGGGCTAGATCAGGACTAGAACAGGACAAAAACAAGTCTACATCACAACTAAACTGGGCTCAAATCAGGACAAAACCAACCCAAGTGTGAACGCATGCTATTACCTATGACAACTTGTTAGTAGATTTTTTTTTTAAAACATGCAGGGTCTTATTATAAATTAAGTGCAAATTTGTAACTTAATTTATATAACCCAATGGTGATTCGACCCAGTGTTACTTCTCTTTCATTCTGAGTGAGCTGTGACAAGAAATTGAAAGACAAACATATTTGGCTTTTGAAGCTTGAGTATAAGCAACATCAATCACATACAGTGAAAGGGATCTGACGTTATATAAATTGAGCTGAAAGCCCGGACTCGACCGATTCTGGTGAGGTTTGTACGTGCTTCGTGAGGCATTCACAGACACTAGGAGAGGACAGCTCTAGCTTTAGTGCTCTGAGCCAGTGAATGCATGAGTGACGCTGAAGATACTGGTCAGATTAGGATGGATTTAACTGAGAAAACAAAGGCAAATCCAACTCTGAGTCTGTGCTTCTGCAGGTCGACCCAGGCTCTCTCCGCTCAGAACAGTTAATGCTCTGTTAAACCCAGCTTTGTGCTTCGCTAAACCTCACACAATAGACCTTTACACTTGTTAATATTTCATCAGGAATCTGTATCCAAAAGAGTCCAGATCACACGCAGTCTTTGTCTGCGATCAAAAAGCAAATAGCACCAGTATATTTATATATTTCATCAGTTTATTTCACAAATGTATATAACCAGCCTAAGGTCAACTTCAAACAGACCAAACAGAGCAGGGCAACCTGTACTGGACGAGGAAGCACATAATATCTGCCTCTTCTAACAAGCTTTATAACATATTTTTGGAGACATCTTTTAACCTCTGTGGTGGTCCATCCTTTAGGGGTAGAGAGGCACCAGATAGTTAGATTAGATAATTCTATTTTTATATCAGATTATAGGGTTGGTATCATGGTCCAAAATGATGGACCTCTCATACAGACCTTCTAGAAACCTCCATGTCACTGTTGCTTTTTATATTTTATCATGATTAACTGATAACTGTTTTTACCTTCTGGGGGCTGTGTTTTCAAAAGCCTCTCTACCACTCCCATGCACATGCCAACTATTGTTCATTATACGCACACTTTTTTTTTATTGTTGGGATGTCAAACCAGTTTCTATCAAGTGCTAAATAAATAAATAAAAATAGGGTGGGAGATACATCAAAAATAATACTGAAATTGTTGTTTTAGAGATATGTAAAATAAGAAAATGTAGTATATTTATATAGTTAAAACTATTTAAATTACCTAAAAAAGAGACATCTAATGTAATCGCTCAAACGTCCAATCGTCCAAGGGTAAAAAGTGATATTTCTGCACATTTGTGATTAATTTTATGGACCATTCATGTTTGTGCCAGATTTGAACCTCAACTACGACATTTATAGAAACATTTTAGCACAGTCCTGATGCAAATATTATTAAAATATTGCCTGAATATCATTATTGAGATGAAAAAACAAATTTACCAGATATTCATTTTTGTCAACCCACCTCTATATCAGATGCTCTTCTTATAGCCTCATATACTCAAGTAAAAATCTAATTGATTTCAGATAATTCCTGTGCAGCCAACCATCTCTGACATAACAGCTAGAGCACTTATAGGACCTTTAAGTTGTTCTACACACACTATCTTATTTACACATATGGCATGCTAGTATCAACTTAAACCAAGGGAATACACAATAAACTTTAAATGTATCCTCAGTTTTTCATGCGGACCACCTGACATTAGCTAGAGGAGCGGGATCTAGTGTCACGTTCTTCTCTGAAGCCTGATTCATTGTTTCTATTGAGTTTCAAGATTATTTATAGCCTGATGTTTGTGAGTGATTGTCCCTGTGCACTCTCCTGCTGTGAGCGCAAAATCAGGGGAAGTTAAGAGCACGAATTCAGAACTTTGGATGTGTCCGACGTGAGAACTGTGACAACTGTTCAAATAGACTAAAATACTAAAAGAAACAGCTTGAGACTAATCCTACATAAATTCTGGACAATGATATACAATGTATGGCTGTAGTCCTTTAGTCGTTTAGTCGATTAATCGGTCGATGAAGTCTTAGTTGACCAAAATTTGTGTTCGTCGACTAATAATTGTATTTAGTTTATAAGGATTTATATGGGACAACAGCAAAAAGGGGATGTTAGTGAGTGAGCGAGTTGGTACTTTTGGGTTTAATCCATCTTTATATAAATACATTGATTCCTAGTACTTTTTTTCTGCATAAATAGTTGTTTTTGCATCAACTCCCACACAGCTGTAGTCTTGTGAGTGCAGTTTGGGTCAGATACATAGAGATACATTATAGTTGTGAGAGCTTTTGCTACGCTCCCTTTCAATTGACTAATCGATCGGCAGGACATGCCTTTAGTTGACCAAGAATTTCTGCGAATACAGCCCTAATGCAACATACTGGAATAAGCCCAATTTACAGATGTACTAGAGTATCTTGAAATAAAGTTTAGAAAGTAAATCAGCACAGTAAGTAAAAAAATATAGCTTTGTTTTATTAAAAACTAATAAAATTCAATATTCATTTTCTGAACTTAAACAATTCAATCACTGTTATTTAACAAAAAATTGTTTACCTCCAAATTTGAAACTCAAACCACATGATCTTACTGGTGATTGGCTGAAGACCTCTCGAATAAATGTAGATGCAACTGATGCAAATGTAGTTTTTGAGCTGGATAAGATCTGGTTTAAAGTAATTGAGACAAAATGCTCCAAAGTCACAAACAAATGCTCATTATATTGGCTCTGCACAGTGGTGTCATGACCAGGAGATTGAAGCCAGAAATAAACAGTGTTCAGACGTCAGCCCCATGTCTGCTCTGCTTTTGTTTCACCTCAAACTACCACTGCAGAGCGTCTAACTGCACTCTGGGTACCAGTGACTAGACGGACAACTATGGGAACTAAGAAGTCTAATGCACATCTTGTTCTTTGCAGTTTTAACTATAAAATGTTTACCAAAGTTTATATTAGGATACAACAAAGGTTCAAAAGCGGTAGTCCAAGGGTAAACCATAGCTAAACAAGGATAAACCCAAACCAAACAAATTTATCAGCAAACTCATTAGTCATTTACAATTTATGTCCTTATTCAGAATAAATGCTACGCCGATTTAGCCCCACATTTTTATCGCTCTTTTTTCATTGGCCAGTTATTCATTCTGTTTAAGCACAATCTAAATCTTTTCATACTACAAGTAAGTCATGCTTGTAAAATGTCATCACTTTATGATGCAACAGTGAAGTAGTAAAAACACAAACATGTCCTGAACAGTGTGTACAGCTGCCAGGGAAAAGGAATTATGGGATGTGTCCAAGAAAGACAAATGTTGACCCAAGTTTAGGTGGAAGAATGTAATGAAGATATGAACCTGGAGTTTGGCACAAATGAATCCTAACTGCAACATGCAACATGCAAGAAGAAAATAAGCTAAATGTTTACTGGTTCAGACTTACGCCTTAGACACAAACGTAGACATGTGTAATCCCTGTTTAACCATCCTCTGCGCCCTGACGTTCTGGTTTTAGGAATGGGTTAGGCAGCCCTGGTTTATGAAGGTATTGGTTTAACCCATAGTTTACTACTGATTTAGATCTATTTAAGACCTGATTAATTCCTAATTATTCTTAAATTAATTTGGATTCATCCCAATTTTGAGCATGTGACACCAGATGAAATTGAAGAATAACTTTGCTAAGGTTAATTCCAGTCTTCTTGACTTATACAGTACGTGTAATGTTTGCTATATCCATCATAATGGATTGGAATGTGAATTTAGAAATGCTACAATTATTTAGGTAATGTAATCTAATAATTTGCAAACAAGAAAATATTTACAAGTAGATCTTATTTTTCCAAAATTGTTCAGCGATTCATCAAAATTATGAAACACACTATGAAAAACAGACATTTCCTTCAGCAGCCCTGTATGTGTCCTCCTCAGAAGTGATAAAGAGCTGTGCCCTAACCTCCTCCTTCTGTATAAACAGTGTACAGTGGGATAGAGGTGCGCTCCTACTGTGTGGGATAGGCCATATTTCACAGGGCAGATTTCTCCTCCCTCTGCTCATATTTAGACACTAAGGTTCAAACAAGACCAGACCCACTGCAGTCTGTATCATTTCACTAATGTAAACCTATCATTAATGCTAATCAAAATATATTTTAAAAAATAAATCAGTTGATAGATGAAAACACTAGTTTTTGTTTTATTGACAATAAATCGTATTAAGAACTGTATTAATTCTAAAGTTCTTCTCCTGTTTTATTGCAATTAAGTGCAAGGTGACATCAAATAGAACATTAAACATTTGGTTTTCTCACTGAGGGTTTGATAAGTACATATTGAGGTGTGTACTTGCCTTCTATATTTTTTTACTATTGCATTTTTTTCACACTTCCATTGTTCAAATGTTCGGGCTATGCTTAAAGCATTTAAGGTATTGTCATAATTACTGTAGTATGCACAATTTCTTATTTCTTTTTGGTAATCTTACTTAGACATTAAAGTTATAATGTATTTTGTCCAGGTGCAATGCATTAATAGTCAGCTTTATAAACAACCGTTTGGCAGCAATCTACGTTTATCTCACGTTCTTATCAGTTGTACTGGACCAATTTCTAGACCTAACATATTAAATCTACTCCGGTACATAATTATGAGACAAATGATGATATTAATCTTGTATTGTAGGCCCATGATTAGCAGACAACTCCACAGAAGCTTTGTTTGGAGAACCTAAGAATTTTAGCTCCAGGCAACAATAATTCACATTTTTGACATTTGCACCATGCCTATAATTACTTATGCAATGTCCTAGAGATAAAGCCCTCCTGTTTTTTTTTTACTCAACGCAAACGCTGAAGGGCTAAGACATGACAAAAGATTTAAAAACAGACCAAAGTAGCCCTAAACTAAGTTCACCATTCATCAGAACTGAAAACACGATTAAACCATGTCTAAACCAGGACCCAATCATCCAAGTAAAATGACTAAGATCAGGACTCAACTGCATGTCAGTCTTATTCGTCTTCTCTTACCTTGATGCTGCAGCCCAGTGTCCGCGGCTTCCTCACGTCTTTCAGTGACTGTACGTCCATTACGCCCGTCTCCAGTCCGTACGTGCAGACAAGGATCACCTCTGGAGTTTTTGGCCTGCCTTCCTGTAGCTGCTCTGCTTTTGTATCCGTGTCAGTGCTGATGTAAGAAGTGCACTCAGCCCACGTCTCCTCCACTCCACGCGTGTTTTGAAAGTTGTGAATGGTTATTTCGGAGAACAGAGCGTCTTGTTGATTGGCTGCGTCACTCACCTGCGCCAGCGTGCACAAACTTGTTAGAAACAACAATGCAACGTTAAAAAAACTAAATTTGACCTGGTAAACAATTAGTCATGCTTGTACCGTGATAGATATGAGAGTTCAAACTGTTCTGAGGGTAAATGCTTCATTAGTCCCGGTATGCGGCCCCAGACTGGCCCTGCCCGGAGCTAGAATGAGCAGAGGATAATGACCGCTAATGAGCGCACAGACGCGCTTTTTATAACTTTGTGCACTTTTTGCGTCACAACAATTTACTCCAGGTAGAACTAAGAGGCAGCTAAGTTGAGGCAATAAAAGATAACGTGGAAAAATACAAAACACAATTTTGATAGTAGTCAAATATTTAGCCTATTTTTTGTAAGACAATTAGGGTTGTAATTAAGAGAGCAGACCATAGAATAGTAGGCCTTTAAGGCTAGTAAATAAATCTGGAAAAGATCTCATTTCCATGCCATGCAAGGCCCATAACACCGTTTAATTCCTTCATTTCATGGCCTGCCTCAGCTACTAAATATCTTAATTTTAGAATAAGTAAACAGTATTACACTAGCAGATGTTCAAAAATTGTTAAATTGGCCATGTATATGTTTGTATGTGCCTGTAGTGGATATTATGTTCTAAAAATGTCTTCAATATCAGCATGATTTTTTACAAGTGTATGAGCATTGTCCTTAATGCGATCAAATTAAATAAAGAATTGAATGCTTTTGGTCAATTGTTTTTGTGATAAACTGAGCAGATTGAATAAATCTTTTAAAATTGCAGTATGTTGTCTTCTACCATTAACATCTCCGTTGACTAAATACCTCCCCATATTGCTTGGTGCCCGTTTGCAGCAGAGTGGATTATTACCAAAGAATTCACTCAGAAGTGTGTGGCAAACATGACTCATGCCATTAAAAGTAACATCCAGTCTGTCGTCCTTCCTCTAAAACATGGTACAGGGGAAAGAGGAAATATCATCCGAACTGAAGCTGCTTCACTTCAGATTATGATTTACACAGGAGCGTCCGGAGTTAGTCACTGGTCCTGGGATGGGACAGAGGGGACAGTCTGTTTGGTTTAAAGGTATGACCCTGGCAAGAGGAAGAGCTCTGGATGTTACTAAGCAAAAGGGAAAATCCCACACAAACAATAACATGATACATTTTTTTGGAATAATGGGTCTTGGATTTACGGTTAAAGGCAATGCAAGCAACTACGGCAAGCAACTAATGGCTTCACCGCTTCAGTAGGTTTGCAGACATGCTTTAATTCACTCTTTTAATTACAGTGTAGCTAGATATTAAATTTGATTAAAGAAATTTTATTCCTAGAATTCTCCACCAATTAGTCAACGTTAGAGAAATAATACAGAATTTTAGGTTTTACAAATATATGTATATAAACTAAATCCTAAAAGATATTACATTGATAAAGGAATTTATAACCTACACAACTTGACACTCAACGACAAGATGACGCTCAACATCTATCCAGGGACTACAGACAGAAAATAACTCTGGCTAACTCTGGTATACTTACTTATTTTCATTAAAATATACTGTCTCTAAAATAAATACATACATAAAAACAAATACTTATAATATTGAAAGATGTATAAAACTCTATCTTACTTTAAATGAGTTCAGATTTGGATACTTATGCTGTTACATAATAATGTGAGCCACTAAATTGTCACAGATGACCATAGACGTACAGTGACGAAGCAGCAGGCACCTTCCGTGACTGGAGTGACACTGTGGAGGAACAAACGTAACGTCACTTTGTTTGCTCAACTCCGTTTCACTGTGGTTTATTATAAGTGAGGAGTCTGAGGCCAAGAGTGAGGAAATTCAAAAGTCCTCAAAAACCTTTAACACTGCATTTTCAGTAGTAACTTTTTATGTGCAATACCATTTTGAGTTGCCATAAGTCTATTGTCAAGAGGATTATAATACGTTTATACATTTTTTTTGTTGTTTTTTGGTGTTGACATGCTATTCAGTTGCTACAGGCTTTTCCTAATTAGTTCCTAGATAATTAAAATGCTAGTCTCCATCTTTAGCCAAACCTGCCATGACAACGTCTGTTCCAGGCAATTTTTTTTTTTTCCCAAAATCTGGCAATTGTACTTTTTGATGAAACTTGGATTTCTATACTTTCAAGAGTTGTCATAATGAACGGTATATAAATTATATCAACAAGAACAAAATACTCAAGACATATTGAATATATGACAAGGCAAACCAAACTTGAAGTTAAAAGAGCCAATTTAATTTGGTTATGTGATTTCAGGAACAACCTTAAGTCAACATGCAGTGACCATGAAGACGAAGATGTTATTAGGCTCAGGTTCAACATTAGACTGTGGCTTTAAAAGATCTATTTTTAACAGTAAATATTTGCATTCACAAATTTTAAGTTGAGTTTTAAATTTTTACAGGGCTGTTCTGACACAGAACAATCAAAGCTTATAAGATAAAACATGTACTTGAGTGGAGACCGTGATGCATATAAAAACATTAGGCTGGTGGCACAAATGTCCAAGGTTCATATGAAGCGCTGCATTTCAAAATGTTTCAACATATTCTGGAACTTTCTTCCAAAACTTAGCACAGTTGACAAAGAGACATTTTGCAGTACCACTGAATTGTCCTGAAGACTCAAGTCTCCAGGTCAGATCTCGTACCATGGATTGAGCTTATTACATCAAAAGACAGTTAGCATTTCCTCTCTTAATTTTTACCAAAAGTCTTTGCCAATACGCTGGCTTTCTAACTGCAGCCAAATTTAAAACCATATTTAAAAATGCAAAAAGGTCGTCTGAATGAGCTGTACTAATGTCTCTTGTGGTTGTTGAAAGATTGTTTTACATGCTCTTAACGCAAAACATCGTATTACAAATTATGAACCATTTGGTCAAGCCATTTGCTATGTTGTAAAAATGTATTTCAGCTATATAAAAACTTTAAAAGAACTGTACAAGATAAAATCAGTGAGTTCAAATGTGCTCTTTCTCCTGTAAGGCAGTCTGATTCACACATTTCTTGATTTGTCCTCAGATCAGGATTTTGGCTGTCCAGGTTAAGTCTGTCCAGGATCCTGTCTTTAGCCCACAGTCCCTGGTCCCTTGTCCCTTGTCCCTTGTCCCTTGTCCCAGGTGTGGTCCTGTTCTGGGGTCCTCCTCAGACATAGGCCCCCAGAGCTGCATGAAACTCAGTCAGACACTGGACCAGCTGCTGGAACTTGGGCCTCTCCTCTGGATCCAAGGCCCAACAACACGCCATCACCGCAAACCTGCAACAGCCACAGGGAAAATATAAAGATCTGTGAAGTGTTTTTGTGTGTGTGTTTAGGTTTTTTTGTCTTTTCTTGGAACAGAGTGCAAAGTGCAAAGTGCAATTAGCTTGACAGAGAATGGCTTGAGAAATGCATACTTTTAGACTGTATAATATAAGGTAGTTTTGAGCAATAAAAACACCTGTAATTAAATACATTCGGTTTAATACTGTGGAACATTCCAGACAAAACAATAAAATCTCCATGGAAACAAGCAGGTGGCGGACCTACACCAGAAAAACTGCACAGTACACCTTTAAATTAAAAAATAAATTTCCATTTTATCTTATTTATAGATGTTTTTTTTTATTTTTAACAAAATACCAAAGGTTTCATTTCATATAAACCTTGACCCAGTAGTAATGAAGTGTAGTGTAGCCGGATCTGCCTGCAACGCACTGATACAAACCAATGAAGATATAATCATTTCTTAAACCATGCATGTGTTACTTTGCGTTCATATTTAGGAAGAGGAATTAGGTTATTATTGGTTATTTTACCACCTATTGTATTTATATAATCAGCCCCAGCACTGCTCACACTTGTATTTCAAGAAAAACAGATGTAAATGCAGATTGAGGGGCTTTCCAAGTTCTATGGATTGTGCTTAAGGTGGACTCTCAAGGCTGAAGTCTAGACGACAATTAGAGGCGTGAAATTTGTAGGAGTATTTGTTGTAATTTATGAGTACGGAAATCCACTCTTGTATGAATCTTATCTACATGAAAACTATGAGAATAACTGGTAGCCACAACATTTCTAAGAATAAAATTAACTGGCAAGGAAATAGCAGACATCTAGTACAGCAATGACCATATCTACAAATAATATAAGAATCCACTAAAAAGCTAAGCAAAAGGGATCAAATTTGACTGACCTCTGGGGCCAAAAGTTGGTATCTTGCCCCATCTTGCAATTAATTATGCATGGACAATATAGAAAATTGTAAGTCATCTTGATTGACTGAGTGAAAACATACAGCTTTATTGGAGATAAATATGGCACGTTATTGCTACAGGCGGACTGTGATCTCTCGTTACTTGTAAGAAAAAAGTGACACATTTGTATTGAGGAAAAGAATAGTAAATTATAATTGGTGCCATGGGGATATGTAGTGGGGGCTTGCAGGATGTTGATAAGCAGGGCATCAAGAGGTTCGACCAGGAGCAATATCAGTTTTAAATATGTCAGGCATCTACTGTATTCCCGCATCGAGTAGTAGTTGAGTAATGTTTTGGCAAGTGTATACACATTGTGGAGATAAAAAACAGAGAGGTCAGACTAGTTCTTAAACGATACCTGGTTCACGATACCAACCATTCTATTTAAATAATTCTAATCAGTTTGATCATTGTTATATGAAGTATACAGATCCTGAAACATATGCCAAAAGACATCATCATTGTCACCAGTAATACACTTCAGTCACTGCATTTCAGCCTTTATTTGGTTAAAAAGGCATTTAAAAAATCTCAATATACAATCAAAATAATCGTTTGACTAGTCGACTACTAAAATAATTGTTAGTTGCAGCCCAACTAATTTAATAAGAATGCTATGCTAATAATTAGTAGAACCATAAAACAAAATAGGAATGTTTATATAAGCAATAAAAGAGTGACTTCTAGGCATTAAAAAAAAAGTTTTTTTGTAACATCTTCCAAAACCAACTATGTTTCAATACCGCAATACTTGTGCCTGTGCATATGGTGGATAATGAATACATAAAGCATGAACAGACTTTAATCATAAGGAATAAATAACGATTCAGGCTTAGTTATTACTTAATTAAGTGGTTAGGAGGTAAGAGTTAACTGGTTAATGAATACAAGTCTGAATCAACTAACTAGCTTAATTAGGCTTAATAAAACATGAACAAAGTGCTACCCATTTATAAATATACTAAACAGGACAAAGTTAGCAGGGGAGAGAGAACATGCCCAGCTGGTTGAATTGCTATTGCGCCCCCTGTGTGTGATTGTGAGCATTACTTACAGCTCGTCTGGGCAGTTGATGGGTTGTGCTATCCTGTACCCGTCCTTCAGGTAGGCAGACATCTCAAACGGATCAATGTCCACATAAGGAGTTTGTCCCAGAGTCATCAGCTCCCACAGCGTCACTCCAAATGCCCACTGGAACAAAAAATAATGTGACGATCCGAACAGTTTATCATATAGAAGAATAAGAACAAAGTATGGTCAAGTGACTGTTAATGCTGTAGGTAACTAATACATTTTTTTCCAAGGCATTTTTTTTCCAAGTATTGCGATGAGATTTTCCATTTAAGTTTTCAAATCAGGATTCAGCTCACAATTTATCACCCACAAGTATTAAATTCAGAGAAGACTTGTGAAATACATGCCATTCTTGTATTGGCATTTCATATTTCAACATGTTTGCAGAGGCCTCAACTACAGAGTTAGGGGTTATGAAGGATTTGCTATATGTTATTATATTAAATGATGGCAATTAGTTTCAATCAGGTTATGTTCCCATTAATAACACACTCAGAATTATGTTGATAGTTTTATTACTGTGAAATACCAGCACTAGCAGTGAGTTGATTGGACAAAAAACAATGCACTTTTTGTTAACATTTGTGATAAAATGTTTGTACACTATTTGAGGAAGTAGTGTTGAAAAATAGTGTCAGGGTGCCCTTAAACATTGGTCCCAACCCATGCATGACCTTTAGTGAGATCTTAATGAAACTTGTAAATGGATGGTTACTCGAAACTCATTTAAAAGTGTGAATAAATTTGTGAAAATGAGTGGAATGAGAAAACTGATTTTTTTACATTTGCGCTACTGTTTTCCACTGGTTAACCCCAAAAACCTAAACAGCAAAACATGCATAGTAGGGGGTTAAATATAAGATCCTTGGCCACTTCTGGAGAAGGGTCCACTGCTGAGGGTGGCTCGTCGTGCTGTCACCCACTCCAACTGACAAGTAAATAAATGCATTTATTCTACACAAGTGGATAGAATATTCATACTGTATTTTCAGCCATTTGATGTAAGTTGAAATGAAGTGAAACTATAGTCCATGTCCAGATGACGCCCTTTTGTTTCCTGAGCTACCAGTTAACAGTTACTTCTGTAAATAAACTCTGATTAATACTGGGCAGATGTACAGCACATTAGTGATTCAAAGGCATTGACGTTGGTGGTATCGGGCCTTTAAAGGAAGAGCAGCGTGGACATACCGCTCCTGTGAGATGCTTAGTTACACAGGATCATTATAAACTGGCATTGAATTTACAAATCCACTGACGTAACACTATAGATTTATGTTGTGCTGCCATGACAATGTTTCTCAAACCTGCATTTACAGACCTCCCCATATGGCTGACTAATTTATTCCAACTACACAAAAAAATTATGACAGTATCACCAACTTTTTCTTATTTTATTAAGAAATTATACTTTGCAGAGGAAACCTGTTAATTTCAGTTTAAGCAAAGCATGTTTATCTATTTGACTTTGTTTATACTTTTGACCAGTGGTAGTCCAAATTTGGTCAGTACTTCAGTACTGCTTTAGGATTGCTTTAATCTTTTAGACCAAAGTTCGTACTAGCATAATCCATGTTTGGTTATAAATGGGTCCCTGTTCAGCCCTGGTTTAGCACATATTTTCAAAATTGGTCCAAAACTGCAGTGAAAAATTTGAACTGAGGAATTGGAAGACAAATTGTTAATTGTAGTGACACTGGCCTGATAGGCATAGTTCAGAGAGTGAGGGGGGCATTAAGTTCATCCATGCAGTTTCTCACTGCTGGTACTCCTCTGGACTTTCCCTAAAGCTCAACTTTTAGCTGTCGAGGTAAAGAAGGGCAAGGGAGGGATGAGGGAGGGGGGAAGGAGGAATGCAGTGAGGTGGGGGCTGCCTCTTGTCTGTCTCTGTCTGGTGTCTCTGCTTCCCGACTGTCTGTGCCGCGCCCCAGTTCTGATCCTGCCACGGGAAACTAAAGTCATGCAGCTCATATCCAACCACCTTGACCTGTGAAATTTGGTCCAAGAGTCTAAGAATGACTACAGTGAGTCACTGGCCATTCCTGTTCACCCTGTCCACTGAAGGGATACCAGCAATGCCAGGAGATTCAGGGCTTGCCAGTGATATAAATAAAAGAGTTGAGGATGTTTTCATTGTCCTCTCCAGGAAGTTGGTTAGGAGTAACTACCTACTGTGCATGTTTTAGTTTTATGAAAGAAACTACATGACCGAAAGAAATGAGTAATCTATTTCATTCACAGATGTAGGATCCACATTAGAGGTATAAGACTTACTTAGTTCTACAGTATTACAGAAAATCCTTAAAGTCAAAAGCAAATAATTCCTAATAATAAACAGGATGATTAAAATCTGACACATACAATCTTTGGATCTGAAGTTTGAATCACACACCTGATAACCTTGCCACACTTTTCTGATCTGACTTGTATCGCACCTTGTGCAAACAAGAATGTTGCGCAAAAACAAGAGAAGAAAAGAAAAATAGCAGTAGCAGCCATGAGGGTGATGATATTAGCAGAGGTCTGTTGACAGTGGTTGATTTTGTTAAAACATAAGTGTAAGAGTGTAAATATCTGCAGCACACCTTTAGGGCTTTCATCACTAACCACAAAATCTGGGACTTTACTAAATCCACTTGTCTCTTTTTAATAAAATGTGTTTATTGTTGATGCAGTTCTCACCACGTCGCTTGCACTGGAGAAGTCATTGTTGAGGAGACTCTCTAGAGCCATCCAGCGAACGGGCCGGTTCTCGTTGTCCCCCAGACAGTGGTAGTCCATAGGGAACAGGTCCCGGGCCAGGGCATTGTCTGTGATCTTCACTTGCATGTTGTCATCAATGCTGGAGAAAAGAATAAGGAAGTTGAAGTAATTTGTTAGATATACAAATGACAACATTTGTCCTAGTTTAATCCTGAAGTAGCCTTGGTTTGGGCTAGCCCTACATAAGTAATTTTAAAAGAAATCTTTATTGTAATTTTAGTTGCACTGAAAAGGAACTAAAAGCATGATCAATGTAGCTTACTAGTTCCTTGTTTATTAAGGCAGAGGAGCTCAACATTTGCTTTCAGATAAAAACAAATAGGAACAGTTTTTATTCCGTGAAATCACGTATTGTTGCACACTTCAATATTTGTGTATTTCTAACTACGTATAGTTTTTAGAATTTGTTGTATTTGTAATGAATGCTACAGCCCTGGCAGGCAGATTGAAACTGAAATATCTATTAGTGACAATTAATTGCAGACACTTACACACAGTTCCTGGCAGCGAGGTCTTTGTGGATGACTTCTCTTCGGGCCAAGTAGCTCATGCCACACGCTATCTGGATGGCCATGTACACCAGGTCCTGCTGCGAGATTGCCTGCACAGAACCACAACATGGAAAATGTAGTTGAGAAAAAAGCAGAGCAAGAGGAACCAAAAACCTACTAGTATGGTAAATCTGGGTAAGACAATTAATTGGAAAATGTGTGTAATAAAATATTTTATCTTTCCCCACCCTAGATGACTACAATCATAACTAAATGTAAAAAATATTTAACCATAACATACCTAATCTCAATCAACTGTATAAACCTCCAACAAAGTTAAAGTTAAACAAAAATAATGCTAATATTTAAGTTCAAAACACAACCTTGACTCCTTTCAAGGTGCTATTCATCAATTACTGTATCACAGCCTAATAGAGACATTCCCGATTTCTTAATCTTATCCAACACTGGGCAAAAGGCCAACCTAATTAATTAGTCTCAAAGAACATGCAAACACAGTCTTGGCAGAGAGTTCGCTCAGATAAGATGTCAACATGCAAAACAGGAAAACACTTATGTTCCACACATTTAAAGTTTGTCTGTGGACTAAACAACTTTTAGAGACAAAGTGTGTATTTAGCTACAGTTCAAAAACAGATGGTGCCCATAAAGTTTGACTAGTCGACTAACACACACACACACACACAGACACACACGCACAAAAACACCAACTATTTGGAGATAACGTGTTTCCATTAGCATTAAAACATTTTTTTGATTTCCTCAACCTTTTTCCTTAAAGTCACCAACTGAACATGAACAGGATACTTTACCTTTTACCTTTTCTTGACCTTGACTTTGGTATGTCCATAGAATCTCTATAACATGAGAGTTCTGGCCACAACAGTACGCAACTGTACATTGTTGGTGGAACTTGAAATTTTGACTATTAGAAAATTGTGTGACTTATGTGTTAAAACATATTAATCTTTTACAATCATTAAATCTAGTTCTTATTTACATCTTACAGTCCATAAAATGTGTAGAATGTGTGGTTCGTACAGTGTTTTTTTCAGAGTGCTCCTGTTTACTTCACTTGCATCGCTCAATGACTGGCTCTTTGTCTCGCACAGGTGCCAGAGGTCTAAGAAATGATCCTGACGAGATCCGAGCCGCGATGTGTTAGCAGCTCTTTCACAAAAGAAGGTTTGATAAATGTAAACGGTGGCAAGCTGCATCTTGTGATTGCTACATCTGTATTTTGGAGCTGATTGAGTGGTTTGGGGCCGCACTGTTGCATTGCCAAGTACTTCAAACACTCCCCTGTACAAAAGTCATATTGTCTTTATGCACTGAATGAAAATCTCTGCCTTGAGCGCTCCTTCATAACTTTATCAACAGGCCTCTAATCAGAGCGTAAACAGTAGTTAGATTCAAGTGTGAGAAGACTGGTGTGTACACTTGTCGCCTTGCAGACTTTTTCACTTGTTTTAACAGTTTACAAACCCCAGGTGTATTTATGATCTACAGCAAAGGGAGGATGGTAATGGTTTTGAGACTCATTTTGTCACAATTCATGCGGTTTGTCTTGCCTTAAGAGGTCATTAAAGCTGTTCTGTTTTCACTAAGAGGTCACACTTCACTGGGATTGGTTGAATCCACATGCCACTCACTGGGAAGATGAAAGGGTCCATTTTGTTTTATTTAGCTGTTATTTTACCAGGAACGTTCCAAAATATACAACATGATTGTTTGCCTGGCAAATCCTGAATGATATCGCTCTGTACTTTTATACAGAAGGACATTAGTCCAGTCACCACACCTCCGCCCCGTCCTGAGCCAGAACCAAACATGATCGTGCAATCAGATTAGTTTTTTTAAGTGGCGCATGTAAAACAAAGAACCTCATTGGTTACCTGTGATATTTATTCCTTTCTTTTTTCCTCATAAGCAGACCATACATGTGCCTGATTGGCTAATCCACCTGTCAATAATGCCCATCTGAACTCTGGGACATTCATCGGTGACCAGAAGAATTGAATATTGAAGAAGAAGTGTGTATTCTGGATCCCAGGCACCATGATTGTATTTGAGCTACTGAAAAGAACTGAATCATACATAATGACTTGAATGTACATCATATCTCCCTCCCATTGACTCACCTGTGGGTTGTTGGCCTCTGCAAGTTTGCATTGACGCAGGAACAGCTTAAGGTTGCCCCAGGCCACATAGGGCAGCAGCACCATTGGCTTTTCCCCATCCTCTGTGCACACATGACTGATGGGCAGCAGGTTTCTGATGGGGAAAGAGGAATGTCGTAAAGTCCTGATACGAACATGTCAGTAACATCTAGGATTACTCATTGTCTAAAGTCTTTAAAACTTTTAACTATAACCATTTCTGAAAGATATTACTGCCATTTGTAAAAGATATCACTGTTGGTTGAATGTGGCCTAAAGATCACCAGGTTAACCAGAGAAAATCAGTTTTTCAAGTGTGATTTGATCGTTTTTACAGTACCCTTGTCTACACTAATGCAATAACCAATTCACTGGAGGAGAAACTAGAGTGAAACCAGACTGTACCACCTTACGCAAATACTGAAACCCAATACATGAATAGATATTTATTTATAGCTGTATTAAAACTCTCCCGAGCCCTACCAGTTTTTAGGCTAATAATTAACTTTAATTTCAATCTACAATTTCTAGCTGGGCTTATTGTTTACACTCACCTGTGATGAAGTCCACGAAGCTTGCAACTTTCCGTCAACATCATGGTCACCTGCACTTCTGATGCATGATCTACAAAACAAAAAAATGTATCTTACCAGTTTTATATTTTAAATTTTGACGGTATGGGACAAAAGCAGCAGTCTAATGTAACTTGAGCTCCAAAATATATTGTCCCCTCCAGCAATTTCAATATGCGAATGGAAAGATGGCCAAATAATATACTCCACCACTAATCACTCACTTGTATAACAAATCCAAATTTAGACAAGGTGGGTGCAGTGTCATGCCCACAGAGAGAACAACAGTATGCGCCGGTCAGATGTGAAATTCAACCAGCAACCTATGGCTTGAATACCCCTCTACAACTGTCGCCCAATTTATGTTGTTTCTGATACTACTTTACCCATCACCTTTTGACCCCGTGCTGAATAATTAAATAAAATATATAAATGCAACAGTCCAAATCACAACTTCAATCTTATCACTGGGTTTTATTTGCTTCCTGTCTGCCGTCATGCTCAGTGGAAAGTGCGAAGGAAACGAACAAATTGTGCCAACCCAAACTCATTGGGGATCTATTCTGTAATATGTGCGTGCTCCACCTGCGACCCGTGGAATAAGGGCATTGTTCACTTCCCAAAAGGGACATGAGAAGGAAGTCAGGGAGGTTGAACAGAGCCCAGATTGGCAGGAGGACTGGGGACATTGTTTGGGTGTGCGGTATCCACCCCTTCCAAAGCACATAGGGGAAGAGGTCAAAATGGAAGGATAAAATGAGTAGTAACTCTTTAGAGTTCGAACAAGGCGTTATCTGAAAAAGTCTTGGTCTATGCTTGCCCCCACCACTATCCTTCAACGTAATACAAAAGGAACATAATAAAAAAAGAAAAATTGGTGGCATATGACCATTGTTATTAAGTTCCTAGTGTTAAATAGAGGAACATGATGCATTCATTATATCAATTTTACCTACATAAGCTAAAATAATGAGCCTATCTGGCATTATAACATACAGAGACCTGGAGTTCTGTTCAATAGCTGTAAAGTTGTGTTTTGTAATGATATGGATTATAAGTTCTTACCCTTCACTGTCTTCACAAAGACTTGCTTCTCCTTGGTTGGATCCTTTTCATCCAGCAGAATTCCGTGGAAGATGCGCCCAAATGTGCCTGAAAACACAACTATTTAGATGGAGGCCCACACACGTAAACAGGTAGAATAAATAATAGTAATAATAGATAA
>KN470751.1:19102-30107 GCA_000787095.1 Periophthalmodon schlosseri | reverse complement strand
TCTGGGCGGTTTCATGGCTGGACATTCCCATGGTGTTGCTGTACTTAAACAGACGAACATGGCACCTTCAGGCATCTGGAAGTCCACAATTCTCTTCCTGATTTCTTTTGACTTTCCCATGATGTTACACAAAGAAGCAGTGTGTTTCAGGTTTGCCTTCAGATACATCCACAGGTGTGTCTCTAATTAGCTCAAATGTTGTCAATAAACCTATCAGAAACTTCCAAAGACATGACATCATCATCTGGGTTTTCCCAAATGGTTTAAATGCATAGTAATCTTACTGTATGTAAACTTCTGACTTTGAAGAAAGTAATGAAAAATTGTCTTTAAAAATCCTTCTCTCATTATTCATGAGGCATTTAGCAAATAGAAATAATTTTGGTAATCCTAATTGACCTAAAACAGGAAAAGTTTTGTCTGATTTTATGTCAGACAGTGAGAAAAAAAAGTGGATGTCCCTTTTTATATAGTGTATGTAAACTTCTGGTTTCAACTGTATATTATTTAAAGAGGGCTTATTTTGATGCTCTGAGTCCCCCTCTCTTTGCCCCCTACGCTAAGTCACTCCCCCTTCAGAGCGCTATCACCACATTACAGTCAGTGCACATCGCATCAGGTTTGTGAAGTTGTAGTGGATTGTTTTGTGGCCTGCTCGTCCATATTTATGAAAAATGGCTGCACGGCCGAGAGGAGAGTTCGATAGGGCCCAGGAGAGAGACATATAAAACCACTTCAGGCATGTTTTTGATGAAGGAACAACGTTATAACATAAAACAGAGAGCATAGAAAGCTCCAAAAAGTAGATTACCCCTACTAGACTAAACTGTCATGGTGGTTAAAGCTACTGTTTTTCTCCGTTTGACCTTGTGACCCAGCGACCCTACTCCCCTTTTCGAGTTTATAATGGGTAAACCAAAACAACCAACAAATACTTCAAATTTTACTCAGATGTGCCTCTTCCAAACAGTATACGGGCAGCAACAGACACATGCAGGACTCACCAATAAAAACCAGGATATTGCAAAACTATTTTCGGCCTGCAGATGACATCCGATTGCACATAAAAACTGTTGGAAATCCACGCATATTCCACTCCTCTGCTGTGTGCCTAGGCTAGACACTTTTCCCCACATTGCTAAGTAAATAAAATTGCTAACAATAAGAGGAGAAAGTGTGGTCAATTTCAATGTATAGGGAAGCATCGGAATAGCTTGGGAAACACGCCTGACGGAAGCCATCTTTGACCCATCAGGCCTGGATGATGGATTACTGGAGCCATTGTTCTACCGGACAAGATCTAAACAGCCCAGGCCACAGCGCTGTTATGGGGTCAGAGCTCTGAGTGAGCGGTCACTCCACAATGACATGTTTATCCATAAATACACTTTTGTTTACGCTAGACTCAACGTACAAGACCCGCACTCATTTTTATTATACCCTCTACTCGGTCTTGTACAATAGCTTGGGTTCCTCATGTTAAGATGTATTGTTTTTGGTTTTATATCTCTGTAATTACTGGGCCAATGCACATTAAACAAAAACTGGCACAAATGTTCATGTTTATATTTTTTTTAGTGACTAGATCCTGCAAAATCCAACAAAAATCTGCAGTTTGGATTTATACATTTTAGCTGCTTCCCATTTAAAAATATGATTGGACTATAGAATCAGTTGAAATGACTTAACAATACACTTTGAACTGTAATTACTCTGATTAACTGCATTATGTAACTTTTATGGTGGGGAACCCGCAACCCTCCATGTCTCTATTGCTGGGTTTCGACGACATCACTACATTTTATGGACCAATAATATTAAACACAGCTAAATTGAGTTTTTAAAATGCAGATTTTTGTTGTTGTTGTAATACAGCGAGTTCTTGGGTCTAGTAATAAATAGAAATGGTCAGGTTCAACATTTGTGAATTTACCTTTTGGATATTTCATGGCAAAGTACAATGCAATCAATTGGGAAAACTGGATTTCTCCCCATGTGAGAGTATGACACCATCACATTCGGGAATATGAAAACCACTAATTGAGATATTATTTTGCCAAGAATGTTTCGCAGTATGGCATTAAACATATCTATCTAGATAGCTTAGATTATTTGTGCCACAATTGGGAAATTCAACTGTTGCAACGTACAGTTCAAGAACAGCAAGAGAACAGAAATAGGCACTCAAAAATTAAGATAAAAAAATAATAATAATAAAGCAGTTTAATTTAAATTTAACCCAACATGGCGCAAGTAAAACAAAATTAACAGCTACAGCACTATTATGTACAATAAGTGGCTCTGACTATGATTGTGCTGTGCAGTATATGGACAGAATAAATAGCAGGTACAGGGGAGTACCTGAAGGACTAAAGAAAAGAGTGAGCAGAGGAGGGGCGGGGTCTGGAGATATAAGAAACAGTGTGATTGGTCTAACAGGTATCCACAGGTGTTTGTAATCAGGGCAGTCCTGCGTGATGTCACCAACTACTGGAAATCGCCGAGGCCACTGAAGGCAGCACAAACTTTACTTTATATGATTTAGGTGTTTTTGACTAGCAAGTTGCAAATTTACCTAGTAATTAAATAATGATGATGATGATGATGACGATGATTATAACACCACATTCGTTTATCTTTATTTATACAGGGAGAGCCCGATGAGAGCACCCTTTTTCATGAGCGCCCTGTTCAAATACAGAACAATACAAACAAAAAACAAACAAAACAAATAACTCGACAATTCTGAGAGTTCCTGTATCAAAGTTCAACAAGCAAGTGGGATGTTCAGGCAGTGTATGGCCTGGTCAAGTAGTATCCTATGTGTAAGGAGTCATTCAGGAGACCTATTAGGTGCAGACTCCAGCGTTCCAGTCTGATGCACAGTTTAGTAGCAAAAAAGTAGATTTAGTGTTAACCGTGATATGGTTCAACTTTCAGATTGGATATTTTAGATGACACTGACTCACCCATGTACTTGTTTGAGTCATTTTCTCTCCGTCTGAAACTACGACCACAAATTCTCAAACGCCATGAACTCAACATATTAAAAATTCACTACCAAGCATTAGTGATCGGACTTTCGTCTCTTTTATCGGATCCGAATCTTTTGGATCAGTTCGTGTCAAAGAGCCGTTCAAAAGACTGGCTCTTTTTATATTTATTTATTTATTTACATGACAGAAGACAATGTGAGAACTCATTTTATCTACAAACCAACGGTGGATGAAGTACTCAATTGTGTTAGTTAAGTAAAAGAATAGATACAAAAGCAAAAAAGTTATTCAAGTAAAAGTAAAAGTATCACATGAAAAAATCTACTTAAGTAAAAGTTTTACCCATTTAAGTACCCATTTAAAAATGTACTGTGTATGAGTAAAAAGTAAAAGTATTTCAGCGTTGTTAGTTTGTTAAAGTGTTAAATGTAGTGATATTGATTGAAAATTATAGATATTTTGGTCACCAGTAACAATACCACAAACATGGTAAAAACCATTCAAATCATATGAAAGGTACTTTTTAATTTTCAGTAAGCCGAAACTTGAACTCGAAACCTTTAAAAACCCCTCAAATCATATGAAAGGTACTTTTTAATTTTCAGTTCAGTTAAAAAATGTAGAGTAGAAAGTACAGATACCTGCTCTCAAATGTAATGAAGTAAAAGTAAAAAGTATCCAATGTAAAATTTACTTCAGTACAGATACTTAAAAAATTTACTTCAGTATAGTACTTTACTATTTTTACTTTGTTACCTTCCACCACTGCTACAAACCAATCACAGAGAGAAACGACCAAGACTCCGATGTGTTTAAAATGGTTCAAACTGAGAGCGGGAGTGTGTTTACCCTTTGGAATTATGCAAATGCAATAAAACAATAATAATAATTTAAAAACTAACTTAACACGTTGCCAAATATGTGCACAAATCTCTCACTTGCGTCGCCTACTCCGCTTCTATGCCGATTCTTGTGTCGGTTCAGGATAAAAATGCATAAAAATTTGAAAGAAAAAGACCTAGCTCCGGTTCCGGCCACTCACGTTAAGGAACCGTTCAAAAGAGCCGACTCGTTCGCGAATGTCACCTCACTGCCGTGCGTGTTTGGTTCACTTCCTGTGTTCTAAATGCGAGGCTGGGATTCTGCGGCTCTCACGTGGCTCGGGATATTGAAAGCGAGGCGCCGAGAGGAAACACGAGTAAATAAAAACGTGCTTCACAGCGGCATAAAGGAGGAGGCCGAGACGGAGACGGCGCTCTCGCTTCAGCTCTGTGCCGTGGAACCAACATGATCAATATTTAATGTGCTCCAACAAGAGGCTGTCTGTCAATACAACTCTATACAGAACATACATAGTTGTGTTGACGCTAATTTAAAGTTGGATGAGGATTTGGAAGGCTCGGTTTTGTTGTGCGGTCATTTTGTTCAGTTCATTTCCCATCATTTTTCAATGTCCAGCTAAACCGCTAGACACAACTATCCCGGGTTTGTTTTGTTTAGTCTTTGTTTAGTTGTGGTCCACCTTTCAGTAAATACCACACATACACAAGTTACTTTGAAGATATTTTATTTGGTTAAACTTATTCATTTCAGTTATGCAATTCAGTTAAACATATCCACGTTTGTCACTCACCCGAGTCTCCGCATTGTCCAGACGAAGAGGGGGCGTGCCCATTGTCGGCCATTTTGAAAGCCTTGGGGAGGGGGGGTGAGGTCGTGGGCCGGACCATGTGGAGGGGAGAACTCGTTTAAGTTTCTTTTTGTTTCAGTGTCTTTGTGTATTTTGCTTTGAGTATTTTAGTGTTTATAGTTTTATTTTAAACACTTTTATTAAAAGGACTGAGGCCTTCGTAAATTAAGTAGTTAGGTTCAGATACTGCTAAAGTTACAACGTAATCGACACCTGCGGAATCACTGGTCCTTCCCGCTGTTGGGAGTATAAAAGTAAACAGGTTTAGTCCATCAAGAGAGCATCAGTGTGGCCTGGTACACATGGGGTTTCCTTAGTTTCATTAATTGCTGTTGCTTTTGATTAAGTTATGCACAGTTTTTTAAAGTCTGTATTATGTTGCCAGGTTTGACCACGGTGAATCTGACATACGTTTTGCAGAATGGGACTTTTTTCTGAGTCTGCCTCTTGCTTCAGACCACATTGCCCAACTTTTCTGATGGAGGTGTTATTGCTTTGCCAGAATGTTCCAGAGTACGCCATTAGGCTTACCCATCTTCATTTTTATTTATTTTTTTTTCAATCATGGGTCTTTTATTGCAAAAATATGTTTCATGCCGTAAGGTGGGACATTGAAACAAATATAACTATTACATCTCCATGGAGCACTATATGCAACTTTTCTGTTGCCGTACTCTCCACCTGAAAAAGTTGCATAGTGCACCTTTAAATAAATAAATTGTAAGATAAAAAGTACTTCCACATATTCCATACTCTGCTTTAAGGATTATTGCAATTATAATGAAGTTAATTTACAATTTTGGACTACCTACTACTTTTTAACAACCACATTTTTACCCTGAATGAAGTAGTTACTAAGCCTGAATCATTCCTAATTACTTTGTTAAGGTTAATTAAAGTGTAGTTATTATAGTGGTACCAGGGCTTTGACTATCTTGAAAGGCTCTATATAAATCCAAGGCATTATCGCTTCCCGTGCGCTTTACAATGCTTATGTTTTCTCTCCTCACTCAGCTATTTTTGTAGCCCCAGGGCAGACTGATGGAAGTCAGGCTGCCAATCTGCTCCTTTGGCCCCTCTTGACAAGCTTTTGGTTGGCTGTTTTTGCTTTTTAAATCTCTTTTTTATGTTTTGCCCATGTTGTATTTCATTATTGCAATCTGTAATGCACTTTGTGATGTTTATGTGTGAAAGGTGTTCTATAAATACAGTCTTACTTACTTAGTCTTACTCAACCACCACTCAACCACGCCACATTCACTTATGTTAGTGCCGTATGAACCATCTCACACTCTGAGGACTTCAGGGACCGGCCTCCTGCTGGTGCCCAGAGTCAGGACTAAACATGTGGAGTCAGCGTTTCAGTTTTATGCAGCTAAAACCTGGAACAGTCTTCATGAAGATGTGAGACAGGCCTCTACTTTGACAATGTTTAAATCCAGGCTCAAAACGGTTCTGTTTAGCTGTGCATATGACTGAAAGGTTTTTATTCTGCATTCTTCTCTTTTAATGGTCATTTTATGAAGATTATTTATGTTTTGATTTGTTTGTATTGTGATTTTAACGTCTTTCTTATTTTGTAAAGAACTTTGAATTACTTTGCGTATGAATTGTACTATACAGATAAACTTGCCTTGCCTTTCCTTGCCATCTTTGTTCTAGGCAAGGTGGGTGAAGTGACTTGCCTAAGGACACAACAACAGTATGCTCCAAGTGGGGTTTGAAAAATGTGCTTAAAAATGGCCTAGCCTAACAATTTTGACTTTGACATCGCATGGGTTTTATTACACTGCGAATGAACTGTTTTATTTGTCTACTGTAAAATGACAAGTAGAAAATGATACTTTGTTGTTGATGTTGTTTCGTGCGCTGAAGGCCTGTGACCCTCTTTGCAGAACAATGGCGTGGACCGGTGGCTCTATTTTTGCTCCTCTCTGAGCGTTTGATTTCTCTGTGGCACAAGTCACACTTTCCATGGCCCTATTTCCGTCTGTGGGGCAAAGAGCAGGACACAAAGAAAGCACCATCAGCTGGCCCGCTTCCTGTTTTCTTCTGCAGCAGTTTACCGATCGAAGTCCTCACTAAACATGGGACAAAAGATGGGGTGAAAGATGCAACACAATAACATACAATGCAAGGTCCTATGTTACGCAGAATTGACTCTCGCAAGCTTTAAACCATGTTATAATGTTGTTACCTCATCCAAAACATACCTGGAGTTGTGTTTTGTTTCATTCACACGTTTGAGTAACCCTTTATTATTAGTGTGTCTACATCTCCAAAGCTCATAATCCTCTGTTCCACCTTGTGATGTCATGTAGTGGTAGTTTTCAAATTAACAGCTACCTTTCGTTCAATGTTGTCCAGAGCTGAAATTATCCAAATGATTCTAGTGAAGGCGTATGGAGTTTAAAAACACCGTGGAGCACTTCCTGTGTTACCACATGACATCACAAGGTGGAACAGAGTGTTTTCTGTTTGAGAAATTTACTGAGAATGAGAAAAACTGGTATGTGTCTTCTATCTGCAGGTTAAGGCTCTGGCAACCCACGTTCAGTTGCGATGGTAGTATCTTTTTTAAAACTGTACGAGCGCCGGCTACATTCAGTTCCTTGAAAAGCCACAGGACCTTTAAACTATAGGCGAGGTTACATTAGGGCCGTGTGCAGGGCCAGCTTGACAGTGCTGTGCCCTTCAACTTGCAAGGCTCAGAAATAAATGGACTATTTCATGAAAAAGATAATGCTTCAGATTCCAGGAAAAAAACAATTGCCATAGATGCAGAAGTACGAACTTGACATGTTCAGTTCTTAATGCCACAGCAATTTTCTTGCTACTTTTAGAAAATATATAAAGCAGGAGGTACTCACAAAGCATTAGGGCCTTGAACACTACTGTATTTTATTTATTTTTGCATAATAGGAAGCCAAGTAAATAGGAAAAACAGATTAAATTTGTCCATGGATGAGACTAGATGTTTTTTTTTTTATAAGAAATGAATGGTTTTTGAATTGGTATTTTTCGAATGATATTACATTTGAGTAAATACTGAATACTTTGAGTGAATGCCTGGCTTAGACTAATTCTGCATTCATTCTTTGTGCAGAAAAAAAAAGGTTTATTTTTTTTTCTACCAGTAGATGGCACCTCCCCCTTTTTTTTGTTGTCCCCGATCAAATAAATAAATTGTAAACATTTCAAAATTCCTTGCTGGTCACATACTTTATATTCATTTATGAGTGCAGCTTATGTCATTTTAAAGTACAATTTTTATATCTTATGAGTCCAAAAAGTGAAGTTTTTGTTTTTGGTTTTTTTTTCTTTTTTCATATTTGAACGCTGGTTACATCACATTGGCCAAAATACACTGTACTTGACCATAACCTTTGACAAAGTTTCGGCAATTTCACAAGACACTGCATGACACACACTCACATGAAGCATTATGAAATACTCACATATTTGGAAATACTTGATGCTGTGGGTATAAAAATAACATGATATCTGGGTTTATGGGCTGCGCTTGGAATCCCATATAGTTTTAATAGAAGTATATGGGTGTATATATGTTTAATACATTAAGATTCGCCTGACTGCTGCCCGCGAGTGAGTGAAGCTATATTCAAAGATCGAGATAACCTTTTAATAACCCCATAACATGAATGTATTTATAGTGAACTTGTTTAAAGGTCCCATATTACGCAAAATTGACTCCCGTGAGCTTTAAGCCATGTTAGGATGTCGTTACCTCATCAAAAAGATACCAGGAGTTAGGGTTGTCAAAAGTATCAAAAATCAGATGCTAACTGATAATAAGACTAGACACTCATTTGAACAAGTATTGATACTACAAAGTCATTCACAGGACAGAAATGAATCTTTCCTGAAAAGGTTTAGAATGATCTTGAGCTGGATCAGAACAAGTATAAGACACATAGACTAGTACACGCCCATGGACCACTATGGAACCTACCTGGACGACTGAGGGATTACACAGATACAAGGTCACATGGGAATAGAAAAAAAGTACTGCGATTTAATGTTGAAAATGACTAAACAAAGAGTGTTTTTATTATCATCGCGGTATCGGAATTGGTATTGAGTCTATGGAGTTTGAAATTTTAGTATCATGACAACAGCACCGGGAGTTGGCACACGTTTGAGTAATTCTACATTATCAGACTGTTCACAGCCAAATCGCAACATTCTCTGTCCCACGATGTGATGTCATTAACTGGTAGTTTTAAACTCGACCGCTTTTGTTCAGTTGAGATTGCCAGAGAAAACGTACAATGTCTTCTGCCGCACAGAGAAGCGAAGACGTTTCAAAGAGGACGTAACAGTAGCTCTAGCTTCAAAGTTTGGCAATTCCGAGGCTGTAAATTATTATTAAAATGATTCTAGTGAAGGTGTATGGAGTTTAAAAACACAGCAGATTACCACTTAATGACATCACAAGGTGGAACTTTGAACAGTGTTTTCATCCTAACGCAGCCTAAATATGCGGGATTATTGTGTTAAACATGTGTGAACGAAACAAAACACAGCTCCAGGTCTGTTTTTTGATGAAGATACAACATACAATACATAATATAGGTCCTTTGAACTTTCAGCGCTGTATTTTGAAGTATTTGAAAGCATGCGCCAATTCAATGATAGACAGACGAACTCTCTCAAGTAGTACAAACGGTACTGGTCTGCCTTAAAGGACAAATATTATGCTTCATTTGTACTGTTATTTACCTTCCAAAAGCTCTTGAGTACTGCTGCTTTGGCATCTCATGTTTTAGAACATATTTTTGAGGTATTATTTATTTATTTAAAACAAGGACAGTACATTGATCTCAAAGAGGAAAGAAGAGAACTCTACACTACATAACGCTTATGTATATCAACACATTATTTTGCATCAGCTGCTTTACCTCTGCTCTGATTTACTTCCGGCTCCATCGACTCTGGCTCCAATTCACTTTACTTTAGAAAACTCGTCCTTCTCTCTGCAACTGCTGCTGTCAGACTCGTCGTTTTGCTATTAAAATGTCCGTCCTGACCCGCTCTACATGATCTTGGTATTTTTAGTTCGCTACTGTGTTCGTAACTCAAGATATGAACTTTAATAGGAGACAAATAAGCTACCTTCTTTCCCCCGAGGTTGTTCCCTCCTGTTAGCAACAGTTTGATTGACAGCGCTGCTAAGCGCCCGCCCCCTGTCAAACCAGCAGTGCGGGCGGGAAGGGGCGTCAACTTCAACAGCTTTGCTCCAGACTGGCATTTTGGTTGCTATGACACTCGCGGTCGGAATCCCAAATATGGAACTCGGCTCCAAATTGGCCCCTATGACTGCTAGCCTCAATGAGTTTCATTTGACTGCAAAATCTTACGTAAGTGGTGTAGTGGGGTTGTCAACACTGGACTAGGGCTACTCACAGAAATGGTCTTAAAAACATGATAATTATAGATGTGAGACGGCTGATGTCACCACACAGTAGTAATGCAGTCATCATTGGAAAGGAAACTGTGACAGAAATGGTCTTCGATCAAAGTCCTTATTGAGGTTTTTGGGACTCAGTGTCTCTAATGTTTAAATCTAAAAGGCTTCTCTCACTCATTGAAAAAAACAAAACAAATGAGTCTTTAAGCAACGTGGCAGGCATGCTAATATAAGCACCCACTTGTACTGAACACAGTTTGATGGCGAGTTTGCCGATGATTTATGGACGTAAAACAGCTTGGGATTTCCACCTGTGACGCACCAATCTTGAGAAATTTGAAATGGAGTGACACCTCCAGGCATGTTTTTGATGGTTAAAAGCTGAAAACGTTTTTTTTTGTTTTGTTTTTTGGGTTTTTTTTTGTCCGTGGTGTTCCTTTAAGCACACATACACTACCAGTCAAAAAAGTTTGGACACACGTTTTCATTTATGCTTCTTCTTTATTTCCACCATTGTTCACCTTGTAGAATCTCACTTTCTTTCTTCTTTCTGTAGAATCTCACTTTCTTTCTTCTTTCTTTCTTTCTCTCTTTATTTATACAGGGGAACACAATGAGACCAAACAAAACAAACAAGTATACACTGCCTGGCCAAAAAAAAAGTCGCCACCTGGATTTAACTAAGCAAATAGATCTGGGGTTGCTGCGGTTGGTCAGGTCTAGGTTCAGCAACAGTCTGTGCTCAAAGAATGAGGTCAGCTGACCACCTGAATATACTGAATGACCAGGATTTTTTCTTCCCTGATGGCACGGGCATATTCCAAGATGACAATGCCAGGATTCATCGGGCTCAAATTGTGAAAGAGTGGTTCAGGGAGCATGAGACAT